>KB455116.1:0-70627 GCA_000341325.1 Panagrellus redivivus
CTCCCGCCCCAAACATGGCACATCGGGAGTTCGATCCCGCCGGTGTGCGGTTTTTTCTAACAAAATTGCGAGAATAGAGCAGTAGGATAAGGCGCTAGACTCCCGCCCCAAACATGGCACATCGGGAGTTCGATCCCGCCGGTCTGCGGTTTTTTCTAATAAAATTGCGAGAGTAGAGCAGTAGGGTAAGGCGCTAGACTCCCGCATCAAGCATGGCATAACAGCGGAGTTCAATTCCGCCAGTGTGAAATTTTTTTTTTAAACTTTTTTCCATAAAAAATTAACCCAAATTTAAACTTCAAGAGCATTTAAATCAAAATTTTTACTTATATTCGATGAGAATAGTTCATTAATGTAACAACTTCTTCCGCCTGCTTTCGAATGTTGGTAAATGCGCCGTCTTATTTGCCGCGGGGCCAACGTTTTATTACTCCAACTTTCCGCTCTGCTTGGTTTCCTTAGATTCGTACAGTTAGGGGAGTGAAAATTTCATTGTTAATGTGGTTCATTATTTCGAGATGCTTTTGTATTCTTGCTTTTAGACATGCTTTTCTTCTGACAACTTTTACTTCGTGTTTTACGTAGTTTGTTGTTTGTGGTTGATTACAATGACAAAAATGAACTTTTTTAACGTGACTTTTGTTAAAATGACCATTGAGACTAACGCTGACATAAGTATGAATCACTGTTTTTGTGTACCTAATTATGCTATTGTGCCATTTTGCAGGATCACATTATGTCTTAATACTTCATAAAAAAAACATCTAAATCTTTGAGCACCTACGGTTGTTAAGGATGCAAAAAAGGATGCCAATGCATTCTAACTCTCCGAACGTTGCAACAATTAAACGTCATTCACATAATTGCGCCCGTTATAGTTAGTCCTTTTATGTCAACAAAGGCATAAATGCCCCCATAGACGTGTGTTTTGGCTCAATTCCGACAAAAATAAGTACAACCCAATTCAAAATCAGATTAAATTATAATTCATATCAAAGTCACATTGCTCTTGAAATATGAAATAGTAGTTTTGTGTTTATCTTGTTAAGTTTGAACAAGCTTTGGACACTATTAAGACCCGTTAACAGTATCATTAATTTTATTTTGTGTCGTAGGTGGTGGTTGAAACCGAACCGCGCCTGTGGAAAAAAGTAACGGCAAGGAATTTTGTCACATGTTACAGTTCCTTGTGTGAATAAACCCCATATTATAGCGGACTGTCATTTGACTTGGTCAAAACATGACTAAATAAGGCTGTTTTCAGTGAGGATTTATTACTGCCAATGGACCTACCTCTGAGCTTTGTGTATCATACAAGTTGGATTGCTACATTTTTATTCGGTGGATGGAGTTTTCTGATAACGACATTTGGCATGTTAGTCATTGTCACGCAGTCGAAACAGCTGGGAACTTTCAAATATTTCCTTTTGAATCAAACTTTTTGGGCGATGTTGTTCGAATTGGCTAATGTGTTGTTCAGACCGGTGATTATGACGCCTTATTTGGCCATGTATTTGGTAGGCTTTGCTTATTTGTACAGTTTGGCAACGTCAAAAGTTGTTTCAGACAGGTGGCCTCCACAAACTCGTAAACTATCAAACATCCATCGCCCTAACATCAATCTGGGCCATGCTTTATGTCAACGCCCAACTTGGAACCATAATTTCACTCATGAATCGATTTCTATTCGTTTTCGGCCCTAAAATCAGCATTTTTATCAAAAACAAGTATACTGTATTCAGTTTTATCGTGTTTCACATCTTTCTACACCTTGGCGTCGCCTATTACATGTACACCATCACAGAAACGCCCGAACTAACCCGTCAACACGCCCACATAGACAGCGAAGGCACTCTCGATCTGTTTTTCAATGAAACAAGCTTCTTCTATTGTGGTCAAAGCAATGCAATGTGGAAATCGTGGTTCTTTCTTGATGTTGTCATCACATCCTCGCTGTTATCCAGCATTATTTATTTCATTATTACCGTTTTCATTTACAAGAAAAAAACAATAATAGTCTCTAAAACAAGCACTTCTTTGCTTGTTTCATCTCTTTCGCAAGCCTTTTTAAACGCCATTTTTTTTATGATGCCAGCTTTATGTGCTTTGGGTGCAATGGGACTTCAAATCAATGGAAGTGCTTTGACTGTCAACATCGTTTTGGAATTGTTTCACTTTCACTGTACCGCTGACATGATTTGTATGCTTTATTGCATTGTTCCTTATCGAAAGTTTTGTATTTCCCTATTTCATAAGGTGGTTAAGATTGAAAATCCACGAACCAGTACGGTATGGCATGCTGTTTCGATGAGGGCGAATGAACATCGAAGTTTGAATAAATTTTGATTGCAACGCGTGTACACCAATGTAATTTGTCGGTCCCATTTTTGGTCTCGCCGCGAAAGATAAATTTTAAAGTTAGTTTTTCATTAATATATGTATTAGTTATGGTTGTATAGTTCGAAACGTAAGAAGATTGCAGTTACACGCGTGTACACCAGTGTAAATTTTTGATCCCAATTTCTGTCCCGACTAGATTTTCAACGAAAAAGTTATTTGTCAAAAATATGTTTATTCGTCATGGCGGTTAAGTTCAAAATGTAAGATACATATGTGAAAGCGTTGGTCATTGTTGAAAAGTAGTCATTTCCATCAGAGAACATGTGAAAGCGGATGCTTCTTCGAGTCGAAAACGTTGTACTGGACATCTTTACCGTATCCAGTTTGCTTCTTCGCGTCAACAGCAACTTCGCGCATCTTCTTGTTTTTTTTGACTTTGACTGTTTCAAGATCGACATCGTCGGGGAGACGGTACTGGCGGTTGATTTCGTTCAAAGCATGGTTGGGATCGTTAGGGTTTTCCTTCCGAGCATGGATGAGGATGTCATACTCGAAGACGTCGACGTCGATCTCGTCCATGGTATAGTTCGGGAAGAAGTTCAAGTCCAGCGAAACGTGAAAGTTGTCGTCATCGTTTGTGACTTTGGCGAATTGGGCGCCGTCGTGTAGCCTATGACATGAAAGGCGTCATTGAAGGCTAAAGTGACATCTAAACTCACATTGGATGCTCCCATTCAGTGCTGCTCATCCGACGGATGAACCTAGCCTTGGCGCCATACTTGTTCCGGGACCAATCGCATTCTTCTTGGGATGGATTCGGAGTGGTGGGCGTCGTCGGCGACATTGGAGGCCCTCCATCATGATTATCTTGAGGGGTACTGTGGCGGCGATCAGTTAGCAGGGGCGAAAGTGGCATGATTGAAATTTGTCAGAACTAACACCCCCTACGCTTACAATCCCTTTTATACCCGATCTCGGGCAACAATTAACAAATCGAAAATCACATTTGAGCGATTAATAAACATCTTTTTCATTGTTTTGCCGAGAAATAGCGCAGATTCGGTTTCCTAATCAGCTCAAAGCTCACTAGGCCGAGCGGAAACGTGCGAAAATGACCTTAGGCAACTGTTGCCGAGCATAGTTTCAGGTGCAAAACAACATATCGCATAAACAAGAAGCACAAGCATGAGCACATGTTCATAGGTAGCAATTAGCTTGATTCTTTCGAAAGGGCTTTGATGAGAGCGAAAATCGGATTAAAGTGAAAACAAACTTCGATATAGTGCTTTTTGGCTAAATTTTACTTTCAATCATAAAAACTAACAAAAAGTAACAAACAAAACTAAATAAAAAAAACTAAAGGTTAACTTCAACTTCATACATCTTGGCAAGTGCCGGAGTACTCTTCTCAATGACATCAAAGTTCAGGATCATGGGGAACTCGTTTTGACGCTGGAGCAAATAGTCGATGATAAAGTGTGGTGAATGGGCATGTAGGGCTTCGAGTTCGACCTTTTCGCGGCATTGGGCGAGAGTTTCGGCCTGAAATGTGACAATTTCCAAGTTTTTGGGTCACACCCCAGGAAAGACGTACCTCATAGAGCATTGAAGTGTCTCCAACCTCCTTAGATCTGTCGATGACCATGTGAATCTTGTTAAAATCAGTCCTATTGAATGGCAAACGCTGCAGGGGGCCGAGAAGATCGTTCATTTGGGATGGAAGCAGGCCGATGTGTTGGAGATTCTTCAAAGTGACAGCGTCATCACCGCCTTCAATTTGAACCTTCTTGCTGGCAGAGCCGTATTTGTAGGTCATTGCGATGTGGAGGCCTGAAAAATTGACAACTTTTGGAAAAATCAGGAAATCTATAAGTTACCATGAGGGTCACAATCCATAAAAGTGTACATTGGAAGCCGCAAATCATCGTGGACGCGTTTTAGGAACTGACGAGTGGCAAAATCTGGAAAGCCGCGACCCTGAAATAAGCCTTTTTGGACAAATAAGTTATGCCAAAGTGACTTACAGTAACCAAAACCACTCTCGGAAAGTGATCAAAGAAGTTCTCATCAATCAATCGCTGGAAGATCGTATCCTTTTCCACAATAAGCACATAATCGGCAGTGGTTCGCATGGCAGCATAGGAAAAGTTGTTTGCGATGGACGTTGGCGTGGGTTCACAATTGATAATGCCAGTCGAGGTGCACAATGTCAATGGGCCCATGACACTGCCGCGAGAACAACTCAACTGAAAAGGCTAAATTTTCAAAGGAAAAGTTGCAAATGAGAAACATACGATAAAAAGTTCATCCCTCGTTGCATCCAGGAAGTTACAAATGTCAGTTACGAGGCGATCGACATAGTTCTGAGTGCCGAAGAGGGATTTGTGTTTGTAGAAAAGGTCCCTGGAAGCATACTTTATACAATAAACAGCCAAAAAACTGAAAAACCAACCGTTTCGTGGCATGACTTCGAGTCAGAATCATCTTCTGGATAAGCTCCAACAACCGTACTTTGCTCGCCAGTGGACGCATAGCATTGAGACGTGAACCCATTCGTTGTTCCTTTTTGGCGGGGATTCGGCTTTTCTTTTTCGAGTATCTGGAAACAGACTTATACAAACTGCAACAAAATGACTCAAACTTACAAATTGTACTTCAAATACAGCATTTTCGGATTCCGCGTCTCCGTCGCTTCCACAGACAAATTCAAAATAGCATCGCGAATCCGGCTGAGAATAATCTGACTCCGTTCGGGGAGATGTTGTTGTAAAACGAGATTTTCTAATTGGGTTGGGGCAGGGTCAATGTAGGGAGGGAGCTGAAGACACTTTTTAGTAATATAAATTTATAAAACAGCGGACTAACCTCATTATCGAACCCAAAACAAGGATGCGCATCATCAAACCGTTCCAAAATCTCCTCAACAGTAGGCTGTGTGAAGGCATTCGTCGACTTCTGGGTCCCGAAGCGTTGGGAAGGCTGAGATGGCACAGCACGTTGACTCGAAAACCCAACCTGAGGGCGATTGTTGCCAAAACCGGCAAAAGTTGATGGCTGTTGGGACGATGAAACGAATCTATCAGTCGATGAACATGGCTGAGGGTCCGGTGAGGCGATTTCTGCCGTTGGTGATCGTGATTGTCGAGCTGGGGAAGCGAGCGATGCGAAGAAGTCGTCGCCGAGTGCAGATTGCGGCTGGGAAAGGGCATTCGTGAGGGCGTCATCGTCGCTGTCATCCTCATCTTTGAAGAAATCGGTGGTTAGGAACGGTTTCGACATGCTTGGAGGGTGAACGATGGCTGGAAGGAATGATATCCTCGGGACGGCGAAAACAAAAAAGTCAGCTGCAAATCGAAAAAGAAAACCGTCTCAATTAGTCCAAATTCGTGGTAAGACACATTATCAGGTGAGTTTGCACAAAAACAAAATACGCAAATTTCATAACTTATTGTTTGTGAAATCCCAATCCGCGCGAACATTTGCATTTACAGGATTCCGCATCAGTCGGTTGCATCATTTTGTCCGAATTGACAACAGTTGCACTTTCTTATCTTCGACCAAAGTCGACTTTGCTTCTTTGCACGCACGCGTTGTACACCCAACTGCTCCCATAACGAAACGCGCAGAGTTGTTCATTCCCATTTTCAGCTAAAAACCAACCCACGCTTTTCCGCTTTACCAACTTCCAGAATCCCGCCACCATGTCCTCCTCATCAAGCACATCCAAGTTCAAATCTCCTCGCAATCAGGAAAAGAAGCGAAAGCGTCAAAAAGGGCCTCCACGACCGCCCCCAGGGCCGAAGCTTCCCGATCGGTCAGTTTACAGTTTCCTTTCCTCCTTTTGACAGTTTTTATATATATTTTATCCTCCCAGCTGGACCAACTATTCCCCCATCGGCGAAATCATCAATGATTCTCGCTTTATCGCGTTCAAAACGCCGCTGTCGGACAACTTTTTCGAGGGAAAGTCGGCGCCGCCGTTTGGACCGAAAAGCGTCGTTGATCATGTGAGTTTGGCTAACTTTATATATAATTTGTGGGCTTTCACATTTGGTTTTGTTCTAGGTCTCTTCCAGAGGCAAAACACTCGGTCTTGTGGTCGATTTGACCGCGACAACCCGCTATTACGACTCGTCGGAATGGAAAAACTACGATGTCGAATATGAGAAGATCTTCTGCGAAGGCCACACCATGCATAAGCAAAACACTGCTATCAAGCGGTTTGTCCATGTCGTCAAGCGGTACATGAGCAATCATCCTGGTCATAGTTAGTTTACTTACTACTTTTTACAATTGTTACAATGGTGTTCATAGACATGGTCATCGGTGTCCACTGCACTCACGGTCTAAACCGTACGGGTTTCCTTATCTGTCGATATATGATTGATCAGATGGGTATTGAGCCGTCGAAAGCTATACAAGGTTGGTTTTGCTTTCTTTGTTTTTTGGGAGTTTGAATCTTAGTGGTACGATTTCAGATTTTGAGGTAGCACGTGGCCATCGAATCGAACGAGAACAATATGTGACAAACCTTCGCAATGAGGAAGTCCTAAAAGAGAGTGTAACGGCCCCGCACAAGGAACATGCTCGGGTAAAGGTACCAGAAGCTTGGGACAGCGTTGCGGATTCAAATTGGGGCCGCAGGAGGCCAGTCAATCGGAGCCCGGTTCGTGAACGTCGTCGAAGCGAGCGCAGCCCAGAACGTGAACACCGTCGGTATGACAGAAGCCCAGAACGTGAACATCGGAGGCGTGATCGAAGCCTTCGCAGCCCTAATCGTGATTATGATGACCGCCGCAGCCCCATTCGTGATAACCGCTACCGTCGGAGTCCCAGTTATGACCCCGAGGCTCGTCGAAGCCCTATCCGCCACCACGAATATCGCCGCAGTCATAGTGAGCATCGCCGTCGCAATTCGATTCACGACCCCCTCCAGATGCTCATCGAAGCCGCATACCCATCTTCACCGTCTAACGGTCTATGGCCCGCAAATCCTCCTGATCTAGGCTCCGTGATCAACATAAACGACCTTCCCACCATCGTATCCAAACATCCAAGGATACTTCCGCCCACAGAGTGAGACCAAAATTTGTTATTGTTTTTCTTTGATTTTAATTTTAAACTTTTTAAACAAAACAAATAAATTAAATTACCTAACAACTTTCAATTCTCATTTAATATCATTCCGAAACAGTTTCCAAACTCATGTAGCAGCGCCGTTGCGACTGTTGTTTCGTCTGTTTCGCCGGATTCTTCCTGGAAAGAGGTTTTGAACAAAATAAGGCTAAAATCGAAGAAAAACTGACCAATTCATGGGCCTTTGAACATAGTACTTGCGTGAAGGCTTCTATCACATTGTCCTTGAGGTATAGCCATGCCGGAATCTCGTCTCCTGCATCGAAGACAGTCTGATTCTCCGGGTTGGCTTCGAGAGCGAACTTGGCAAAGATCACATTTCGACGGGCTTCAGTGTTTTCACAGGATAGGCATTTGCATTTGGAGGTGCAGCCGATGTTGCCCTGAAACTAGTTTTCAGAAAATTGCCAAAAAAGGCCGAAAACTCACATCAAAACACTCGCAATACCGCTTCAAACAGTTCGACCTCGTACAACGGCACCCCTTCTTATGAGTCCGATCCAACTTCTCAGTCGGAATCTTCGGCGTATCCGGTGTGATGAAGACGTCATCATTGCCTGAGGGCGAGGACGCTGTTGTGTCGACGATCTTTGGCTTGAAGGCATTGCTGTTCTTGCCGAGAGCGTGTCGTATGGCATTTCCACGTTCGACACTGTGATCCAGGCTGTTGTGGCAGTCCTTGCAGCCGCAATCGAGACAGAAATGGCCACGGGCAAAGCAGGTGCAATACATTTTGATGCATTGGGACTTGGTGCAGTTGCAGCCCTTTTTGGCCGAGAATGGGAGGATGGCATTTGGCCTGGAAACGCGACTTTTGAATGAATCCCCTTCGGCAAAACTGACTTTCGGTTCTTCGTTTCGGCGATGACCCTCATGGGCGAGATAATCGGCGGAAAGGAAGTCACTGGGGTTCGGACTTTGTACTCGGAGCCGTCTTGGGACACTTCGTAATCCTGGAAATCAGCAAGCAAAAATGATCAAAATTGAGACAATTTTCATATAAAAAACCAACCTCTGAATAGTAAAACACGTCCGAGCCGATCGAAGTCAGCTCAGCATTGCTCAAATCACGCCCGAGATGGGATATGACGCTGCCGAGGGAATCTGTCGACGAAATTCGCATCACGGGCCGCGATCCTGGGCTCGCTTTCGGGAAACCCGCCGAAAATGGTGACATTGCGACGTCGGGGGTCATCGGAAGGCTTGAACCTGCTCGCGTCACTTGTCCGGAGGTGCCATCGGGGGAGTAGGAAATCGGGGTCGGCGGAAGTCCAGAGTCTTCATCGTAAAGGTCGGCCACACTGTTCTCCAAGACTGTCAGGGCTTCGTCGACATTGAGGGTCCGTTCACGGATCAGGATCGCTCCATGGAGGTCGGAAGCCATTTAGGAAGCTTCTGGGATAGGAAGGAATGGGTGGAGATGGGTGAAAGATGGAGAAAGTGGATGGAAAGCTGCATTGTCTTGGACAAATTAGGATTGAGCCGATCGAGAGGGAGCGCGTCTTGGCGCGACTGGCAACGGCGGTTGGTTTGAACGTCGTGGTGGTCCCATCGAAGTGATGACGATTTCTTCGTTGACTTTTTGCTTTGTTTCTTCATGATTTGGGTCTTTCTTGTCCATAAATCAGTCATCAATTTAGAGAATAGTCAATTTGATGGCACATTCTTTCGATAAATCGAGAGAAAGTCCATTTCGACCGCAAAACAGAACCATCGAAACGTATGCGAGTGATTGCGCAAGTCCCGGGTGTTCACACCAAAACGTAAGACTCGCGCGGACGTGAGAAACGTGGCGACGACGAGAGTGCGAGCTACGTCTATACGTGTCTGTCGTCTACTGCAAACTCAAAACCAACAAGGACAGATCGCATGTCTCTCTCGCACGATGACTCGCATGTCTCTGACCCTTACCCCGATCAACGTTTTGGTGTAAGTGCCTTTTTCTTTGATGTATGTCTTGTCTGCTCTTACGCCATTCGTTTTGTTTGGCGTAAGTTGCATAATTAGGCTTTAAAACCAACTTATGGATCTACAAAGCACTTTTTCGGCATCGAACTAATCTGCTAATTTCAAAAACTGTTATAATTTGTCTTTTCGAGCGCATTTTTGCAAAGAAAAGCCAGTGGCGTAAGTTCAGATAACGCTTACACCATTTGAAACACAGACTCCATGTAGCCAAAACGCCTTTCGATCACACATGAAATTACCAAAATCAACACACAACAACCAACTGCAGCCACATGTCCCTAATACTTATCGCATCAGTTGCTCTCTGTCTCTATTTATATTTATTTTAATACTGTTATTGGCAACGTAAAAACCCCCCACCAGGGCCAATTCCGATACCATTTTTCGGAAGTACTCATTCTTTCATCAGAACACTCCTCGATGTAACCCTTCTTGAATGGAAATATCAATACGGCGACATCATGACATCCTGGCTTGGCAACGTTCCAATCGTCACGCTTCATGAGTCGAATGATATTTTTGAACATTTTGTCAAAAACGGAGAACCGCCGGCAGACCGGTAATGCCTTGGGTCGCCTTCTACCACACCTCAAAACCACACGCGATGTCGAGACTCGAAGGTTCCGAATTCCGAAGTATCAACCGAATTCCGACTATTGTGCATGACGAACGCTAGTTGCTCGACGCCAAAATCTTCAAACCGGAGCGGTTTATCGACCAGAACGGCAAATTCTTTGCGCCGGCCGAGGTAATGCCATTCAACGTCGGTAAGAGGGCTTGCTTGGGAAGCCTTAGCACGGTTGAAAATGTTCAGTTTTGCTGCAAATTTGTTGAATAACTTCAAATTCGGCAAAGTTCCGGGCAAACCTGTTGTTGGGAAACGCGTAGTGATGGGGGCTGCGGCACCGGCTCCACGGGTTTGTACAATCTCTGTTAAACACTTAAGTTATTTATGTTTAAGAAGTTGTCGGTTGAGTGAAAATAAACATGTCTTATAATTTGATTGTCGATTTGAACAGATTTGACTAACAGAGAACGCAAAATGACTGAAAAACGGCTAGAGGTAAAAAACAGTGTTGAAAAAGCTTTTTTAATGCAAAATTCCGTTAAATCCTGCACGGATCGATTGAATTATGGTTAAGGTAGTGCCACAGGTGGTTTGGAAGCCGATCCTGGGTGATCGGCTGCCGCAGATGCCTTTTTCCACGTGAAAACAAAACCGTACTTTTGGTGGGTGATTAGGATGGAAAAGTGGGGGTTGCGGGTGATTTGTCTTTCGGTTTTGAGTGTTTCCGTGATAAACAGAAGCCCCAAGATCAGTTCGATTCATACTGTCAAAAGACGCGAAACGATCGAAAAACGGGGAGAAGAAAAAATAGTGTTAAAAAAGCTACCAAAAGCATTCTTGTGCGATTTTTTTTGGCAATTTTGACTTCTGGTAAGTGCAAAAATTATCAAATTTTAGGACTACTAAAACAGAAGACTATTTTGGTGCAAATGTAAGTACCATTCTCGGAATTGGGTTCAGAATTCTAGATTCCGCGTTATTTTCACCCTAAAAAGCGTTCCGGACCCAATTTTGAGTGCAAATATCGCCGAAATTCTGTACCAAACGATTAAATTGAGGCAGGGGGAGAGTGCCATGTTTGAATATGAATTCATTGACGTCGGCCCTCTCCATTGCCCTCTTCCACGCCAAAACTGCAGCGGTCATTGGAATGATAAAGGTGGAATGTGTCGGTAATTTCTAGAATTCACTGTCCGAAAACTGTACAGTTATGCCATTCGATGCCCTTAAAATGCAATTTCAACCACCAAATTTCGCTACAATTTTACACTCCTTTCTCAAAACTAGCCGCGTTCCAGTTCATTGCTCCCTTCCCTCAAAACCATCATCCAGTCTCTGCCGATAGCCGATTCATTTGCCGAACATAATCTCAACGAACATAAAACAGACCATTATTCACTTCTGTAATAGTCGTTTCTGTCACTTTTTAGCTTTCTTTTCCTCATTGCTATTAGCACTATCGGCTTTTATGTTCCTATTTTTTATGTTTCATTGTTTCACTGTTCTTAACACAACTATCATCAGGAATTGATTCACTCATTATTAGCAGCAATTATCAAAATACCTTTTTAAGCCCGATTTTCACATCTTTACATAGCAAGCTTCTAACTGACAGTTGATTCATGCGCCGTCGTGTCTGTCTGTTTTTGACGACGACCTCATCCATTCAAAATTGTTTGGTCTTTCCGCGCAGGTACGACGACAACATGTGGCATTTCCCGGAAGTGAGCAACCTTTGAAGCAGGCTTTTGGTGATCTGTCTTTCTTTTCCGGCATTCTGACAACAGACAGGCGTTTCTGATTGAAAAATACGTATTCGGAGCCTATTCAGAGCTCTGAGAATGACTTTCTTCGGCGCTTTGGCGGCACATTTTGTAACTTGATTGAAAAAAACAGAAAGGTGAGAAGCGATCACGGTAACCTTATTTGCGCTGCTTGAAGTCCACAAATTGCAGCATCATGCCAATGGGCAGTGGACAGGCTAGCCCGAGGGCGAAGCGAAGGCGACAGGAACACCGAAATTGCGTGGGCGTGGTCCCCGCCGACGACGACCATCGTAAGACGTTGTTATTTCCCCCGCTTTTGGGTTCCCTCGATGTTTTCGCGCAACGCGACAGACGACGTTCGCGACACCGCCCCCGCAGTCGCTCGAACATTATTCTCGATTCCCATAACCGAGGCTTCTAAGAATTGGTCCAAATCCTCTCCCGGGAATCTTAATTAATACCGACCCCATATCCGTTTTTGTGCCACATTCTTCAACATGTCACTTAGCCGCTTGCGCAACCCCGTGATTTAGGACTTACTTCCGAGTCCCGACTTCCAAGTCCCCATAGATTTAAATTTTGTGCAGCTTAAAGTTGAAAAGTTGAAACTTTTTAAGTGCCAGACCCTTTTCTGTCCGAAATTCCTGCCATTCAACGGCCCTTATTTCACTATTTCACGACTTTTTTCAGTACCAATTGCTCGACAGGAGGTCCCTCCGATTTACGTGTCCCTCCTTGCCAAAGCCAGTTTCTCTTCCCCCTGTTTAAACTTCTCAATACTGCCAAACGCCAAGATAGGAAGGAATTCTGTCTTCAAAGTGCCTTCATGGTGGTACTCACCAGGATAGGGGCACTATGTGGTGCCCTTTGTTTTCTTTTATTTGCTGTTTTTGTGAAAGCCGGGAATTTGGTTGATGTGCAATTGGCGGAATTAAGGCTTGGACAGTGAGTTTGATAGTTTTACATTGATTAACTTATTCGAAAAGGAACTTTCTGGGGTGTTTATGACAAATAAGTGACCATCCCTGATCGCAATCGCCTTTAGTGTCATGGCCATAGGCATGTTTGCACGCTCGAAGCTCATAAAAAGCATCAGATTTTCGTACGACCGTAAAATGACGCGGCTTTTTTTGGCGGCATTGCTTGTAGACGACGGAATTTCACACTGATGACCACATGGACGAGGGTGATGATGCTTCGAATGTATTATGGGGTTGAGAATTTTTTGGTTTTTATTCCAAATTACTATAGTCATTGGTTGTGTTTCCCGATAGTTAGACACAGAAATGTGTTCTTCGGAGAATGGGAAATCCGAAACCGAAACCGAATTGCGAAACAATCAAATGAGAACCCCCCTCAAAGGAGTCATTAGAGCATCACATTGTGGAATGCAACCCTCGCCAAGCTCCAATAACCATTAGTGCCCGATTTACAGGCACTAGGTGCCGAAGGAGGACTGTTTTGTATCGCTATCGGGTGCCATGATCGATAGCGATTTCCTTGTCGATCGACACATATGGCATTGGCACCTGATGGGCTTACTTACGTCAAAGCAAGGAAGGGGTGTTAATCTGGTTGCGCAGGAGGCCGGCATGGCACTTTTTGATCTTATCCAAGGTGAAGACTGAACACCCTCGGCCCAGTGAAGGCGTCAAGGCTCAGCAGGACCCCATCTCGCGCGCACTACCGTTAATCCGTCACTCAAACATACCGCTCACAAGTCGTCGAAATATTATGCCTACCCGCCCTTCCGAAGGTCCTTATCCCCCCATACAGTGGCCATTGTCCTCCAACACCCACACAATGACCACCCGAATGAAGACCTTTTTGACAGTTTACGATTTATCTTAAATTGATCAGTTGGCGTTTTCGAATTTTACGCAGATGCAAAACCCATTATTCATCATCGGGACTCCGACTTGACTTTGCGCACTTATAACTAACTGAAAAAGCGCTATATCCATTTATTTATGCAAATTCGATCAAGTGCCGCATGCCCGTTCAAACAGAAGTGCCAAAGCCTCACGCCCTAAACCTAAGAAAGGGATGCCAACAGTGCCGTAACAAATTTGCCAGCAATTCAGTAAGCCCTTTCGCATCAATCACGCAACTCGGGCGTTTCATGTTATTAGTGAGCTTAGCGCCGACCATCAATGTTGTAAGACAATGGTGTCATCTGACGGAAGCGCAGCCATCAATTGTGCCGGAAAAGAGGGACGCAATGAGCTTTGTATACATTCTTCAATGTTACGTTGGAGAAGAACATCAATGACCTCGAGATCATGGAGCATAACTTGCAAAAAACACAGAAACAATTATTAGTGCATTGTGTTTTCTCATAAATCGGGGGAAAGTCGGCATTAATCATTTTCGGGGGATGCGTTCATGGATAAAAAAGTGTATTTGTTTCAGGGAAAATGTATGTCCTCACGAAGAGGTCGAAATCGTAACAGTAAAACAGCCATGTGTACAGGCATATACGAAATACATTCGCCGACGGAAGCCTAATTGCAATGGGTTATTTGCGGCGTGTACTGTGCGTGAACCTAAGTGAGTTTGGGCACTTGGGGCCTTTTAATTTAGTACATTGTTGACTGATGTAAAGATGCCGGCATGCGATAAGCATGTGGAATGCATTAAAAGGGGTTCATTAATGGATGGCGAAAACTGTTTCAACTTTGAACACTTTCAGGACCGTCTACTATCGCAGCTACAAGGATGTCAGCCGTAAACGCCGGCATACGGTACCGGATTGCTGTCCGGGTTGGGTACATGTTCCTGGTGAAGTTGGGTGTCGGCGAGGTTTGTTGAACCTTTAAACTGTTAAAATATGCACAGATGGTTCAAATTGCAACCTCTTGAAACGGTCTTTGTTATCGAAAACCCTCCCGCAAAGCTGCCCGAATTCAAATCTTTCCATCACGCAACACGTTTCTCTTTTGTGTATTCCTTTTCCATTGTTACGACAACAAACAGATGCTTACTCCCTCTCTCTTGTTAAGCATTGAGCTCATTATTACCTTTACCCTTCTGGGTTTCGGTTCAAAACCCGACAAGCGGAACTACACCCACCCATATGCCTGCCTCTGCGCCACTCGAGATGGGCAACTTTGTCGCGACATTGAGAACACATATCGGAGACAAGAACAACACAAATATTTGCATATGCATCAAACTGCTTCGTCTGTCACCCACCCCATAAGCTTGCAATGACAGGATTTTTGAAACCAACCGGGGAAACCATTAGAGACAGTCGCTTGCCGGCAATTTGCTTAATCCGTGTGGGAAAACGGTTATCGATAGCATGATCACGCACAAATCGCACTAAATGACACTACCAGGGGGATGAAAGATAAAATTTCAGCAAATTGCACGGCCGAAGTTTGTCAAAACGGTGGAACATGCATTCCAAACACGTCTGGAGGTGATGAAAATGCTCAACTTTGCCATTGTGTGGAAGGCTTTCAAGGTGGACAGTGTCAATATGGTGGGTTACTGTAACAATATTACTGTAGGTTTTGAAAACTTGTGTTTTTAGATGTGAATGAATGCCTCGCCCAAAATGGCGGATGTCATCACAGTTGCATCAATACGATTGGCAGCTTTTATTGTCGATGTTATGCCGGGTTTGAGCTTGCGCCAGATGGCCATACTTGCGTAGGTAGGTGATTGATGTGCTTTCTAATCCGATCCAGGTTTTCACCTGTTTTCTGACGGACTTTTCATCGGATTAATGTATACATCTGAGACGTTTTCAGACACTAATGAATGCGAAACGGATAACGGCGGCTGTGAACAGGTCTGCATCAACACGGCAGGAGGGCATCGATGCGATTGTGCCCCGTCGAAGCAGCTTGCCCCTGATGGGCGACGGTGTGTCGGTGGGTTTTTTGATTGGGGATGGGTTTCCCAGTTGGGGGTGCCATTTCACACCTTTGCGTTTACCTATAGCCATTGAAGCCATAGAAATGGTCAAATGGCAACATGTTCTGAGGGTATGAGGCTTTTTCGTCGACATTTAGGCCTCATTAGCAAACCAAATCGCAATACGAGTCCAATTGAATCCAGTTTTTCGAACATCGAAACAGCAATCCATTCAGCCAAAAGCCATCTTGACCCGACATCACTTTCTGTATCTCTTTTTTAACCCCTACCAAAAATGCGCGAATGCCCGACTTCGCGCACCCGCGCACCCCTCCAAAAGGTCAAGGAGCAGTTAGAAGAGGCTCCCTCGATGCCATGGCACTCCCTAATTACGACCCGATTACAGACGGAACGACAGAAGGTGCAGCAGTTCCGTTTTTCTCGCCGCAAAAACAAAAGGGCCCCTCTGAGATTGGCAAATGCGCATCTTTTGTCGTTGTCGTTAACGACTCTCTAAAACGGGACTAAAATTATAACCATTTGATTTGGGTGTATTCTATTCATGACCAAAAACAGACAGCCAGCAACCAAAAACGCTTACAAAAGCCATTTTTCAGATCAAAACACCTGTGATGCGTCAAATGGCGGCTGTTCCCAGCTCTGTGAAGAACGCGATGGCCGTTTTTACAGGTGCCGATGCCGGCTTGGCTATGTACTCGGCGACGATAAACGTAGTTGCTACCGTAAGTTGGCTTTGAGGGTTTCCGGATTACCAATTCAAAAGACAAACTTCATCAAAAGAGCACATATGGCGAAGTCCATCGCCAGGGGGCACGAAATTTGACCCTTTCATGAAAGCCAGGGGGTTTGTTGAGTGTCTTGGGGGGTTTAATTTATGCAAATTCGGTGGTTTGTACTTGTAGCTAGTAGCCATTGGCCGTTGGAGGGTACTTATGTGGTTTTGGCAAACAAAGACAAAAGGGAGCCATTTTAGGGCATGAAAGCTTGGGATATTACGAATTTATGAGGGACAATAAGTGCAATTTGAAGGTTGTAATAAGTTGGAAGTTATAAAATTATGATAATTACAGCGATCAATCCATGTTTGGAAAGGAATGGTGGTTGCGCACATGCTTGCGTGAATGATAATGGACGGGCTGTTTGTCAGTGCTATCCGGGGTATCGATTGGACATTGATACACGGAGTTGTATTGGTAAGCTTTATCACTTTTGGCATCACTGATAAGAATGTTTTCAGACATTGACGAATGCCGCGCCGCCGAGGCCTCCCACTGCCAACACCAATGCATCAACACGTTTGGCTCCTTCAGATGTCGCTGTTTTGCTGGATTCCAGCTGGATGAAGACGGGAGATCCTGTATTCCCAAAACTGATGGTTGTCAAATTGATAATGGTGGCTGTGACCATGATTGCTTGGAACAGCCAGATGGTGGCATGCGATGTGGATGTAAAGATGGATATCGGCTCCAACCCGATGGGAAAACGTGCAAGGGTGAGTTTTTCATCGAATTCTCGGACTATGACGGGACGAGGGAAGTCAATGACGGCATATTGAACCCATTCGATGATGGTGACGGTGTCAAAAAGCAAAAAAGTGACCGCCAATGGCGCGCCGCCAACAGCGTCCCCACAGTTACCCGATTTGGATCCCAATGCCTTCGGGGCCAAGGCCGATGCCATGAGCTGTGTCTCGATGAAGACACTGGTGAAACGACTTGTCGCTGTCGAAAGGGATTCAGGCTCAATGAAGTCGATCGGCATGTTTGCGAGGGTAGGCTGGAGTGCTGTTGAGTGATACAGTATGCTGCAGTTTGACGAGGACCTGATTTGATTCAATCACAATTTTTTTGCCGTTTTTGAATTTTGCACATTCCTTATTTTCACAATTTCAACCTTATAAAATCATTTCCAACACAACAATTTCCAGACATCGACGAATGTGCCACCCAAAACGGCGGCTGCGACCAGGAATGCGTCAACACCGAAGGCAGCTTCCAATGCTCCTGCAAAGACGGCTTCCTGCTCATCTACGATGGCAAAACCTGTGAAGACATCAATGAATGCCTTGCCGACAATGCTGGTTGTTCCCACGGTTGCAAAAACACCAAAGGCGGTTTCGAATGCACCTGTGAAGCCGGCTTCACCCTTGCTTCTGACCGTTTAGCGTGTATCGACAAGAATGAGTGTCTCGACAACAATGGCAACTGTTCCCAGATCTGTAAAAATTCCCAAGGCTCATACCGTTGTGAATGTTTCTCCGGCTATGTCATCGATGCCGATGGTCGCAGCTGTATCGCCGGATCTGAAGACTTGTTACCGATCTCAGCTAAAAGTGAGTTCTAAACAGTGAAACCGCTTTGTACTGTGTTTTGGGTGCTTGCTTGCTCTATGTTGAATGGGCTTCTTGTATGTGTGGCGCGACTTCTGTGACTCTATCTTGCTTTTAGGACGCCGTTTTGATGACGTCGCCCGAGATGATGGTCGTCTTTTCGAGTACAACTTTGCTACGGACCGTCAACCGGTAGCTGAAGGTGTCCGGATTCACTCGCCGTTTTCGCTTTTACCGACCCGGTTTCAAGGTGTTTGCTTTGATCTATTTTCTTTGTCTGTCATCGTTTTTGTTGGCTGTTTTTGGTGTTTTTACACTTTCTGGACTTTAAAATGGTAAACTTTGCTTTTCAGAATGCGAAAGGGGCGAATTCGGCCTCAACTGCCAATACACCTGTGATAGCTGCCAACACGGATCAGCTTGCAACCCCACCAAATCCGGATGTGATTGCCTAGCAGGATGGCAAGGTGAAACGTGTGCCCAACCCTGTGAACGTGGAACCTTTGGAGTTGGTTGCAATGAAATTTGTTCATGCTCCGACAATGTAAACGGCAAAAATGAGTGCAATCCCATCACTGGAGAGTGTCTATGCCCTAAGGGCGCAACTTGTGATAATGATCCGTGCCCTGTTGGCTTCTATGGTCCAGGCTGCGAACTGCCGTGCCGGATGACCTGCTCTGGCGGTGTTTGTGACCGTATTTTCGGCTACTGTACGTGTCCGACTGGATTCTATGGTAAAGATTGCGATGAAACATGCCCGGAATTCATGTATGGCGCCAACTGTAAGCATGCTTGCAAGTGTTCAAAAGAAGGCAGTGAAGGTTGTGACCCGAAAAGTGGCACTTGTTTATGCAAACCTGGCTTTTACAAATCAAACTGTAACAGAAGGTGTCCCATTGGCACTTTTGGTCCTGGATGCGTTAAAAAGTGTGAATGTCCTGAAAATAGCCACTGTGATCCTGGCACAGGCGAGTGTCGGCATACTTGTCCGGCTGGCTATGTGGGAGATGCGTGTGATCTACGTGAGTTTGCTTTTCATCGACTTTAAATATCAAAAGTTGAAATTGCACAATTGATTGAAAATTTTTATCAAGTTTCACATGAGTTTGTTAAAAGTCAATATCGATTTGCACACCAATCACAATTTTAGCCTGCCCTCCGGGCAAATTTGGATTTGAGTGTGCACAAAGCTGTAACTGCTCCGGCGTCAACGGTGGCCCCAAGAGGTGTCACCATGTGAGCGGTACTTGCACATGTCCACCTGGACTACGTGGCACAGAGTGTGATGAGCGTAAGATTTTGTTGTATCGTGTGAAATATGCTTCAGCTGCTTCTTCCAACTATCCTTCTACCCTATCCTGCTTTTTTGATGTTGTTTTGTGGCGTGTTTTTCCACTTCTCACACTTTGCCTTCACTAACATACTTTCATTAACAAAATCTTTTCCGCTTAACAACGCCAACTGTTTGAATCCATCTAATAACCCAATTTAGAATGTCCGTCAAATCTTTACGGTCCCAACTGTATTCATGAATGTCTTTGCCGCAATGGAGCTCGCTGCAACCCCGAAGACGGCTCTTGTGATTGCCCTGTCGGCTATTACGGCGTTTTTTGCAGTGAAACCTGTCCAGCTGGACGTTATGGTCGGGATTGCATGGAAATTTGTGAATGTCAAAACGGCGGAATTTGCTCAAATGTCGATGGCTCATGCAGTTGTCCACCAGGCTTCCAAGGCCCACGTTGTGAAACGCCATGTGAAAAGGGTCTTTATGGCGCACAATGTTCGCAGAAGTGTGACTGTAACGGCGGTGCCAACTGTGATCCGACCAGTGGAGAATGCATTTGCACGCCTGGATTCAAGGGGAAAAACTGTGACGAAGGTGGGCTCGTTTCAAACTTCTGTAAATGACTAATAAAACTGTTGCAGTCTGCGAACCCGGCTTTTTCGGAGCTTCATGTCGCGGAATTTGCAACTGTGCCAACAATGCTACTTGTGATCCACTTAATGGAGCTTGCCAATGTACGAAGGGATGGAGAGGAACACATTGTGACCGACGTGAGTCAAGTTATTCCAACGATGTCAATAAAAAGTTTAATTTTAGCATGCCCTGACGGCTATTACGGCGAAAAATGTGCAAAAACATGCCATTGCAAAACTGCTTCTGGTAAGTATTTTTTTATAAACTGATTATTTTTTTGGCCTCTCGGTACCCGAAATTTTGCGTTGGATGGGTATAGATCTCATATCATGACCGTTCATAGTGAGCTAGGGGTTCGTCAGTGAGGCAATGGTCGTTTGTCTGTCCCATCGCCCCGTCTATCGCAATGTGCGTACTGGCACGCGAGAGACGGGCCCTGCCAGTCGACGAGAGAGCGCGTCTCTCTCTTGACAAAATTTCCACTTTTTTCGTTTTTTTGCTGTTTTGACCAACTTTTGCACATTTCCAGGCAACAACGACAACCCCTCCATGGTAGCAAAGTGCCACCCTGTCACCGGGGACTGTCGATGCCCCGATGGCTGGGCCGGCCCGGATTGCTTGACTCCTTGTCCGCCAAATCGATGGGGCCCTGGCTGCAAACAAGAATGTTCTTGCCAAAATAGTGGAACTTGTGATCGGTTAACGGGATACTGTGATTGTCCGGCTGGTTTCATGGGACGGTATTGTGAAAAGGAGTGCCCTGATAGCTTATATGGGCCAAACTGTATCAACCATTGCTTGTGCATGCATAATGGCGCTTGTGATTCGAAAACTGGAGAATGCACATGTGCGGATGGTTGGAATGGACCGGCTTGTGAATTTGGTACGAAATGGTTTTTTGAGCTTTTTAAACTGATAAGCTTTCAGTTTGCCCCTTCGGCCAATACGGCCACAAGTGCACCGAAAAATGCGACTGTCTCAACGGCGCCGGATGTGACAAATCCAACGGCACTTGCAATTGCCTTCCCGGCTGGACCGGAAAACGTTGTGAACGACCATGTCCTCACGGACATTTCGGTGAAAAGTGTTCGGAACTCTGTCAATGCGATAATGGAGCTACCTGTGATCCGATCAGTGGTCATTGCCATTGTGCGCCTGGCTGGAGGGGGAGGAGATGCAATCGACGTACGTTTTCACCCGCTTTCGACTTTTAAATTTCATAATTTTGTCTTCCAGCCTGCCTAAAAGGCTACTTTGGCCGTTTCTGTGCCCAACCCTGCAAGTGCCCCAACCAAAAGCCCTGCGATCACGTCTCAGGCCGTTGCCAATGCCCAAAAGGCTACATCGGTCACGCCTGTACTGAAATGTGCCCCTCAGGCACTTACGGCGAAAACTGTGCCTCAAAATGTGATTGTGGAGACAATCCAAATGCCGAATGTGATGCCGTCAGTGGCAAGTGCTTCTGCAAAGCCGGCTTTAGCGGCCATGATTGTAAAGAAGGCTGCCCTGCCCATAAATTTGGAGTTGCCTGTGCTGAGAATTGTCAATGCGAGAATGGTGGAACCTGCGACCCTGCCAATGGCCAATGCACCTGTCCAGCTGGATTCTTCGGATCACGGTGCGAGCAGGAATGCCCATCTGATCGATATGGGGACAAATGCGAGAAAATCTGTCAATGCCAAAACGGCGGAATTTGCGATAGGGTCACTGGACAATGCAGATGCGCGGCAGGATTCACAGGATTGCAGTGCCAGCAGGTTTGCCCTGAGGGGCGATGGGGAGCTGGATGTAAGGAGAAGTGTCGATGCGCTAATCAGGCCCATTGTGATCCAAGTAAGCTAAATTCATGCCATAAAACAGCTAAAAAAGAACAACTTTCAGCAACCGGCGACTGCAAATGCTCCCTCGGCTACACTGGCATCATGTGTGATCAACCATGCCCTCGGGGCAAATATGGCATTAATTGTAGTCTCGATTGCGAATGCCACGGCGAATCCAGTTGTGATCCTGTCCAAGGTTGTTGCGAATGTCCTCATGGTCGTTACGGCACTCGGTGCCAATTCACGTGTCCTCCAGGCTTCCATGGGTGGTACTGTAGCCAAGTTTGTAACTGCCAAAATGGAGCAACCTGTGACCCCTCAGATGGCCAATGCCTCTGTACCCCTGGCTACACTGGAGAACGCTGCGAACAGAAATGTGAAAACAACAGCTATGGGCCACATTGCAGTTTGAAGTGTGATTGCGGGGAGCATGGTTGTGATCACGAAAGTGGTGCGTGCAATTGCCCTCTGGGCACACACGGTCCTAATTGCAAACAAGGTATGCCAACCCTCATTTTTTCCATTATAACCAACTTTTTACAGTCTGCCGCGCCGGTCGCTACGGCAAAAACTGCGAATCCCATTGCGAATGCTACAATGGCGCCCAATGTGACCGTGCCACCGGTCGATGCATCTGTGCTCCAGGCTATTTAGGTGCCTCCTGCCAGCAAGAAGAAGCCGATCCGGACAGTGTCGCGAGTCGGGGTGACTTGCCTGAATACTTTTACCGTGCCAGAAGATAGAAACAAGTCCTTTCTTTCAATATTTTAACTGTCAAGCATTGCCATTTCTGTATTTAAACATTGTTGACAAAACTGAATCTCTTATAAGCTTGCCACTTCCTTTTTTTAACGTTTTTCTCCCGTGTGATTTTGCCAGCAAAGACCGACTACTGTATGTTTAATAAATAAGTTTTATATATAATTTTCAAAAGGGGAGTTCATTCACATGCATCAGTGCTTACATTATGCTGCCACAGGTAGCATTCAATCCGTTCAAGACCGTATCCGAGGAGGGGGTTGGACTTGAATTGGAGGGCTTCACTTTGGTCTGTCGTGTATAAATGGTCTAAAATGACAAATCTTATTAGTAATCATGAATCTTAGACAGGCTTACCATTAGCGAAAAAGTTGAAAAATCGATACAGCGGCATGAAAGCTCCACAACCAGGATCGCTAGTGCAGTAGCCAATGATCCGTTCAAATTTGAATCCGAGTTGGGATACTGCCCGCCGGCGCTCGTCCTCTTCAATTGTCAATAGCGTGTCTTCTGAAACGGTCAACTTCTTTCAAACGTTCTTAAAAAGCGATAAAACCAACTTCGTCCATCACTAAACAGTCTATAAAGCGGCTTCAAACATTTACACCTCGAATCAGCCGGTGTTTGACCCAAATAGGCCAAATCTTCAAGCATTGTATACCCTTCCGCGGTCATTTCACCCTGCTCCGCTCTGTCTTCCGTGTAAAAGTGATTCGAAATACCAAAATCATTGTTCACACTGCGGTGGAACAGACTTAGAATGCCATCATAGTGGCACATTGAGCCACAAATTGTGGTCGATTTTCCATCTGCGACACCGTCAATTTTTGAAATTGGTAATTTCGGGCGTAATTCTCGAGTTGTCGTTGATTCTGGTAAACGGGTTGTCGTTGGGCTAGGCTTAGTTTCGTAAGTTTCATGCCGGGTTGACGGGACAAAAGTCGTAGACGCCCTTGTTGATGGAATTGACGACGATGAAGATCTTGTCGATGGGCGATGATTCGTTTTCCGCGAAGTCGCTTTCGTTGGATTTGGCCAATGTGTCGTCGTCGTCTTTCTCGATGGCCAAGGACTTCTATTAGCTACTGACGGTGCTGGCGTTGGCCGCCTTCCCCAGATAGTGCCAGAAGGGACAACTTTCCGAAATCCATGCCGAGGACAACGCTCAGTATCAAGCCATGTTTCAGCTCCAGGACATTTGTAAAGAACATTGATATACGCTATATCGCAATCGCTGAAGGTCGAAACCCCCTTGGATTTGCCAAACGGCGACAAACACGACCTTCCAACATTGACCGGCAACACGCCAGAGCCCTTGCTGAACAGATCCCAACAAAGCTGATGTGGTCCGAGATCCGCAAAAAGGACATAACTGTATTCACCATTAATCCTTGGCATGAAACTGACGCAAGTCCTCGTTTCGAGATCACTTTTCGCGTTCAAAAGAGCATAAAGTTGATTCTGGTCGCGATATAGGGCTTCATCGACTTCATATGGGATTCGATGATTTGGCCAAACTATAAAAATGCAAAATTTATAAATATATCAAAACAAAAACCCACCATATTGTGAAACACATGTCAAAAACAAGCCAAAACCGATCCAAATCCGAAGAAACACCATGACAATCAACACATTGAGTCGATCTGATCCAACTTTTCAGATGACTGGACAGAGCCATGTTCATTGCAGTACATGCATTTGGATACGGACTACTTCAAAAATGGACAATGGATATTTGTTTGTGGCCAAAGTCCAGTTGACTGACTGACCTGACCTGCGCAAGATGAATAGTCTCGGTTTTTGCAGGGAGACAGGTTCTTGGAAGAAGGAAATTGGGTTTTCAATAACAGGCTGGATGCGTCTTTTAAAAGCTACTTTACCGATTTTTTGACATTTTTATTTTGCAAAATAAATAGGCAAGTCAATCAAAACTTGAACTTGTTAGCCAAATTCCCAAAAAAACTACCAATCGATTTCGTTACACTGGAAACACCTGACCCAATACTGCCAATGACTCCTCTGTAGCCGCCAACGGAACAGTCGCCGGTAATGATTGGAACAGCGATCCTCAATTTTGTGAAAGTTATAGCTGATGAGTTCTTTACAGCTTCCTGGATTTCTTCGCATTGCTGAATCGCGGTGATGTTTGTGTTCAATCTGATGTCTTTGATGTTTTCATAAAGGTCTTGGACTTCTTTTGACTGATTGGCGATTCGATTGTTGAAAATTTCAATGATTTCGTTGATGGATTCTGTCAAATTGGCATGGTATTCGGTGTAGGCATCCTGAAATGCAACCAGTAACTTATAATAAGTTCTTTTAAATTAACTTACGTAAACTGCTGCTGACTGATTACGTGCCCATGCTTCCAATTGACTGTCTTTCTCATCAGTAGTCAAATTCGGGTTCAACGCAATAAGATCAAATTTGATTTCCTCAATGAAGCTAACATTATCAAGGAAAGTTGGCAGAGGGAACGTGACATTTTCAAATGCCTTACCCTTTCCTTGGATTACATCAGGATAGGATGGCCAGGAAGATGCAACAGAAAGTCCGAAAACAAGAAATGCAACAAATTTGAGACCGTTGACTGCCATGGTTTTCCGAAATACGATTTGCTGGCTTTTTCATCATCAAAGCCAGTTTATATATGGTTTTCAACGCAATTTCCTTTCAAAAAAGGGTATATTGGCTCAGCTTGGGTTCATGTGACCTCTTTTCCGCGTTCGAATACCAAATAACGGAAAACGTCAACGATGGAAGTGATAGTTTTTGTTTAGCCACCTGGATTGGCATGGAAAATCATACAAATTGTACTTTTTACGCAAACTGGTGTGTTATTGCTGTGCTTAGCTGTCTCAATTTCGATGTAAACAAAAAATGACAGACATAGTTCAGTCTTACATGATCAATGTTCGATTTATAGATGAAACTTCTATCGAGCATCAACTTGGATGCAAACAGCTGCCCCGTCCGAAACCACCGGCAAGGAAGCAAAAATTGTCCCAGGACAGCCGACGTCAATTCACCACAAGTATCGGCGTCGGAACTAATAAATTATTAAAGTTGATAAAACACAAAATGTTTAATACTTGCAAAAAAATAATAGAAAATTGACAACAAAAAAAGCATTACACGGCATTATTAACTAAATTACTAATAGAAGAAGTTTAAGTGCAGTCATTTGTTGTTTTTTGTTTCTTACAAACAGGGAGCACGGAATCATCAGAAGACTCAGAACTGATTGTTCGTTTTTTAGATGATACATCAGCTTGATCAGTCGGCAAATACCAACAACATGTTTTACCTTTGTGATGCATCTCGAATTTTGTAGGCTCATCTAGATTTTTATGATCATTGTTGTCATCAACATCATCATCATTGTCATAATAATCATCGTCGTCGTCATCATCAAAAGGATCAAAATCATCATTGTGTTTATCACAAATTATTAGCTGTTGGTCCAAATGCGATTTTAATCCATCGAAAAACTTGTCCAAACACTCGCACGCACTCCAGTGTACATCGATGGACATGTAAAATCCTTGTGGTTGAGTCTGAAAAATATTTTGAATTTACTTTAAATTAAACAATGCATAAATAAAAACTTACTCTCAAAAGTGTTATCAGTTCATCATACTCGAATGCGTGAAACTGGTCATGTAGTACTCGTACTATTATATGCATTAACTTTTGAGGTCTGGACTTTAAAATATCAGATATCCAACTCTGAGTTAGAAAAACTTTACAAATTTCTAAAAAATTAAGTAGTGGAAAAGCATTAAGCTTATCCAAAAAACCACCCGATAAGTTATCACTGCAATCTGTGTTATCAATAGATAGCATCTTTAAGGATCCAGATGTTAATTTCGACAATCTGTCAAGAAGTGGCTTAGAAATAACGCAGTTATACAACTGCAACCACGAAGGTCGAAGTAAGAAGTTGCCAAACATGTCAGACGAAATACTTTGAAAGTCAAATCCGATTAAACTAACGCACGTTTTACTAGCATAAGTAAGACTGTCTTCATTAAATACGAATGATGTGATTTCAAATGTATTTTTAAATCTTTTTGTAACCACAGAGATGGCACCGTTTCTCCAACGAAATTTCAAGTGTTTGAAAACTTTTTTTATAGGTTGCAGTTTTGGTGGGCAAATTGCAGCGTTGCCAGCAGCAATTTGAAGATCGTAGCGTTCACTGGGAGTTGCGAGCTCGCCTAGACGGCGGCGAAGACCGTAAGGAAGCTTAGCAATTGGATATGGCATGATTATGTTGAATAGGTAGCGTTATAGATAAAAAGCAGGAATCTCGTACCGACGGAAGACTTGACGATGCTAATTCGTTTGCTTGGGAAATATAACTTTACCACACAGATTTATACAGCAAAAACACAACCGCAAATAACGTAGTTTCCTCAACTGAGAATGGTAAGAAAGAGGGTCTGGTATGGCGTTTATATGGACCCATCGTGATGATGGGGAATCCTCTCTTAGATATGCCTGGACGAGGTGTGAATGAGCTCGAAAGGGCAAGCTTAGATGTGAAGTTCGTTTGCGCACAAGTTGTGTGTGAGCAATGGTATTTGCGAAGTAAGACCAAGCCAACAAGCTACCAATCAATAATAATGGTCAAACATTGTAGCTTGTACAAAACAGCGTTATTACCGATTTAACAGAGAATCCTTTGATGTGACATTCTTTAAAAGACGCTCTTTTTGATATTTTTACTTTGCAAAATGTACTTTTTACGCAAACTGGTGTGTTATTGCTGGGCTTAGCTGTCTCAATTTTGTTGTTAATAGGAATTCACAGACAGTATTATATTTTACATGATCAATGTTTAGTTACAGATTGTCAAAGTGAAAAAAAGAATGATGTGAACTTCAAAGAATTCATGGAAAGCGTGTTTATTCTTCTTTAACCCTAATGAACTTTACGAAGAAAACTCGAATAAGCCTTTTAGACAAGAAAAGTAAACACGAAAGTTAAAGCGACCAAGTTCAGTTGGAGATCACGGAATTTATAACAAGAGCGTCGAAAAAACAAAGTTCAAAGCGGAAAATACTTGTTGAACTGGTTGCTGGAAGAAGCTTACTTATCGATAGACGCATGCTTCAGACTTCTGGGTTAAAAAATGCGTTATTTGAGAACGTGAACATGTGCGAACACTTTAGTCCTTGAAACAAAAGCGTGAAGAAAAGTGTTGTTGATCTAAAGTTTGTGACGAACTCGTGTTCTATCCTCCCAGACATTAAGCTAAAAACCGTTTTTTGAAACTACTGTAAGTTCTCACGTCATCAAAATGCATTGTTTCACCCATCGAATATGATGAGTCATCGTTTTTGAACCGTTTGTTGTTATAGTGGGTCGCCGCCGCCACCGCCGTAGACCGTTTCTGTCAGAAGTCAGAACTTTGAGTGTTTTTTGCAGAGGGGTCGACACCACCACGCAAGCAAGCCACACAAACTCCATGCAGGTGCACCTAGCCGAGGGGGACATGAGAGTGAATGATTATTTGCGTAAGGCCGATTTGGCAGGAAGTAAACGGTTGTCGCAAACATCAGCGACGCTTGCTTCGAGTATTGCCGCGCCCTTTCGACATGCAGGATGAAGGCTTATTTAAAAGTTGGAAGCACGGGTGGGAGAATCAGTCAGTCGTGGTTCTTGATTCGGAAAAATGACTGTTTCGATGTTTTTCGTTGTGACAGCGCTGTTAATCGGCTTAACTGTCGGCCAAAATGGCGGCTATAATGATGGTCAGAATGGTTACGGCGGTGGTCAAGGTGGATTCGGCGGTAACCAAGGCGGATTCGGAGGCCAGCAGGGCGGTCAAGGCGGCTTCGGCGGTGGCAATCAAGGCGGTTTCGGAGGCCAGGGTGGCTTCGGCGGCCAAGGTGGCTTCGGCGGCGGAAACCAGGGCGGCTTCGGCGGCCAAAGCGGCTTCGGTGGTGGTAACCAAGGCGGTTTCGGCGGCCAGGATGGCTTCGGCGGCCCACAAGGCGGTTTCGGCGGCAACCAAGGAGGCTTCGGTGGCGGCTTTGGTGGTCCTGGCGGCAACCAAGGTGGTTTTGGCGGCCCACAAGGCGGCTTCGGCGGCGGTTTTGGTGGCCCCGGTGGTTTCGAAGGTCAGCAAGGCGGTTTCGGCGGCCCTATCGGCTTCGGCGGCTCTCAACGTGGTGGCTTTTCCGGTTACGGTGGCCCCGGTGGTGGCCTTTCTGGTCTTGTCATCGGCGACAACAACCTCACCTTCCCGTTCCCGACTTTCCTCCAGGGCCTCAACCGCACCGACGTCCGTGCTTTCAAGCAAATCGCCTTCAACAACAGCGCTACTCCCGATGAGATTGAATCCAACCTGCAAGATTGGGCTAATAATCAGACTTCTGATGTTCAGGTATGCATTTTCAATCAATTTGACCTTGTTCTAGCGTATCTTTTCAGTCTGAATTCACTCAATGGACCCAAAACGTGACCGACTTTGCCAATGGCATCATTGCAGATGCTGATGACATCGCCTCCAACATGTCAGCCAACGGGCAAGCTTTGTACGAAGAAGTCAAAGCCATCAAGCTCAATGGCAACCTGACACGTCAGGACCAATGTCTGCAGCTCATCGAACTTGCGGAGAACTCCACAGTTGGAGCTGTTTTGGAAGTCATCCAAACTTTCCCAATCCTGTTAAACTCTTGCGGTCCTCGTGGTGGTCCTCGAGGTCATGGACGTCATGGCGGTGGTAGCGGTGGATTTGGCGGCCCTCAAGGCGGTCGAGGAGGCTTCAACGGCCCTCATGGCGGATTCGGCGGTTTCGGTGGCGGTCCTCGTGGCGGATTCGGAGGACCTCAACGCGGTGGTGGATTTGGAGGACCTGCACTCGTCGGCCTCGGTGCCCAGAGCAGCATTGAAGTTATCTACTACGATCCTGGAAGCAACTGAACCTCTGAATTGTGATAACTGACATCTGACTGAATTTTGTATATTACCATTACGAGCCAATCATAGAAATCGGGATAAGCTTTAAACTATTCATAGTTTGTTAAAGGCGGCTTTCTTAACACCATTGATTACCTTAATTTGCGATAGATTTGAATAAACTTTGAGAGAAACAGTTTCACTAACATGTGATTTATTCACTTTTCTTATGTAAAAGCATAAACACAAGTGCACAAATACGTGGCCCTGGAAGAAAGTGATTTTCTCATAATCAATAACTATAAAAAATAATGGCTTGGCCCTCCCACAGATTCAGATTCATTGAAAAACTAGTCAGACCCCGCATGTTCGCAAACACTCGAATAGGCAGTTTACAGTTTCCAGGACCATGTTTTTGTTTGCCTTGTTACCGCTGTTACCGGTACTCGCTTCCGCCAACAATCACGAATTCAAAATCATGGGAGGTGAGGAGTGTACTTCCGATCAGTTTCCCTTTGTCGTCAAGATTAATGTCAATGTCAACGGTCAAACTGGTATCTGTACAGGGTCGATTATTGGTCGGAAGCATGTGTTGACAGCGTCACATTGTGTCATTGCTGAGGGTGATAAAAGTTTAAAAGTGTTACCAGCGAAGTCATTTACTGTTCTTGTCACTGATTATAAGAGTGCACGACAGAAAAAGCATGTTGTTTCAAAAGTTATCGCCCATTATAACTACGATGGAGCGAAACATAATGATATTGCAATCTTAGAGGCAATTTCAATCGTCAAAGTTTTAGAAATTTTGTGTTAAGTTTTCAGCTTGAAAATGAAGTCTCCGGCAATAGCAATAGTAACAGAATTGTTTACCTGACAAGTGCTGATGAAGTTTTCCCTCGAGATGGAACGAATTTAACAGTAATCGGTTATGGATACGCAGTGTATGGTGAGCACTTTACTGAAAGGGACCCTTTGAATCCAGTTATTTTATCTAAAACGGAATTGGGAATGATTATAAAGGCGAATCATAATGGTGGTGATAAAACTGGTACGAAACGTCGAACTTGACAAAACTAAACTGCCCAACTTCAGCCTCTTCTCTAACAAGAAGCAATCCAGGACAATGTCGATTCGTAGATGTACCTGTCAACAACATTGATGATTGCCGGTAAGGTTGACACATTTTTCATTTTCAATGCTGATTTCCAAGTTAAGAAAGACCTTAAACGTCAATCTGATAGAAGAAATCGAATTCTGCGCCGGCAGCGTGTGGAGTGGCACACAATCGGTAAGTTTTATCAACTTTTATTTTCCGTCATTACAAAAAAATAGCTTTAGGGCGACAGTGGAGGCCCGATAATCTACAAAAATCCAGGCCGCCAATTCCAAATCGGCTTGACTTCATTTGGCAAAACCTTCAAAACTACCAAGAAAAATCCAATCGATTACGGTGTGTACACTCGCATTTCGGCGTATTGTGACTGGATTTCCATTGCTACCGGAAATAACGTTCAATGTATTTGAAGGTACCTGTTTCAACAAAACGTCATTTTACTTATCTTAAAACTGCATTTTTGTGTTAATGTAATTTGTAACACGTAGTATTAAAAACCAAAAGTAAAAAACTAAAACCGATTAAGATATACTCTAAAATTTATGATTATTATGAACATATTACATAAAGGTACAGCGGTTTCATTAATGTAAGCATAATGAAATGTGTTTGGTATCGGTTCAGTGCGACGAAAACCAAACTTGTAGAAAGTCGTCAAAATGGCTTTTCCTTTCCTTGTCAGGAAAAAAAGTTTTGGAATTTAGTCACAGTTGACTGAATTCCGGCATTTCTCAAACACTTTTAGCAGTTGCAGGGCAGGGGTTGGAGAGAAAGGGCGGAAGGGAACCGCTTACGGGTGTTTTTGCAGAATAGAAGCGAGATTTTTTGGGTGAATTTTAAATTTTTGGATGTTTTTTGTGGTGTTTTTGGAATTGGGGTTTATTTTGACTATTGGGAGGATTGATGTATCTTTTTTTGATTGCTTAAAGGTATCATTGACTTCTGTGGTGGTCGAGGGGTCTAATTTAGGGGGCAAAATTGGCCTTTATCCGGAAGTTAACCCCCGCTCCTGTCTGAAAACACTTGGCTGGCCTCTGAAAAAAGGCTTTTCCTTTTTGTCCCTGGCATGGCTGGACTCTGGGAATTCATTGTTAATCGTATGGGAGAACGGTTGCCACTGGATTGGTGGTAGGATAGACTTGGCTCACTTTCACTTTTTTCATGCAATGCTCTTATAGTTTTTTATGTTGAAAGCAGTTGCTGGATGGCTTAATTCGTGCATGTCTTTACCTTACTTAAGCAAATTTATATCCACAAAGACCTCTATAGGCCGTATTTAAACCCGCTTTACGTCTATGGGCATTTGCGTAGGTACTGATGGATGGGGGTGAAACCCTTTGCGCATTGCCATGCCAATGGCTACAACTGAGTAGCTCTGTGCTTTCAATGTTCCGTTTTTATGTCATTACATTCATCACCTGGGGCGTCTGACAGCCTTAGGGAACAGTCAGAGAACCACTCGAGTGCGAAAGGTTTATAAAAACTACCCACTTTGACATTTCCGTTTACTTTATGTTTCTTATTTTATCGTTTTAAGGCACCATAAAACAAACATTGGCCACCATTGGCACCTTTATATTAATCGATTGATAATTTCATTCCAGTCCAACACCACCTCGACAACTACCAATAGTTTGAGGTAGTTGGCGTTTGTCAGGTGCGATGATGAAGAGAAGCCGACTTCGACCACTCAGACAGTAACTTCCCCTACAGTCATGGTGGAACCCATCTATTCACCCCCTGACCCCATCCATGACATTGGATATGCTGAAAATGTGACGTCATACTTCCAGGACGATGGTATTTGGATTATGTCGGCTTCGATTAGCATTTTCAGCATGACTTCGGGTAGGGCTGCAAAGCTGTTTTAAAACAAAAAAAGTTTGACCAAAATTTCCATTTTAGGATTTGGTTTGCTGGAAAGTGGCCGGGTCTCCGCCAAAGATGAAGTAAACATCATGGTCAAAAACATGATAGACGTCATCTTTGGGGGCATTTCCTACTGGGTCTACGGGTTCGGGTTTTCCTTTGGCGATGATTATCCAAACGCTTTTATCGGCATTGGAAAGTTCTTCTATGATCCGAGTGATGAGGTCAATGGCACGCATCAGGGATGGTCATTTGCGGCATTCTTCTTTCAAATGTCTTTTGCGACGACGACTTCGACTATTGTTTCTGGTTTGTGAAACCATCTTCCTTTTTTCAAAGCTAAATCACCCCTTTTAGCCGGCATGGCAGAACGAATCCGCCTAAAACCCTACATCCTTATCACAGCGCTCATGACGGTAGTCCACAGTGTCCCTGCTCACTGGGTATGGGATGAAGATGGCTTTTTGTACAAGCTAGGATGTGTTGACGCTGCCGGGTGTAGTGTGGTCCATCTGGTTGGTGGAATCGCAGGGCTGACGGCTACATTGTATCTAAAACCACGTCAAGGACGGTTTGGAAAAAGGTGCATTCACACAATGAGTAATCCGACAAATGCGTTACTGGGAACTTTTATGTTATGGTGGGGGTGGTTGGCTTTCAATACTGGTAAGGTTTTCAGTTAGAAAAAAATACTGATTAGATTTACATATGTGAAAGTTGTATTTAAATCTGATGACACGTACTCATGTTATAATTTTTCCATAATCTAACTTTATTATCATTTAAAACAGTAATGTTAGTTACAAATTTCCAAACAGTGCAACCGAACAAAATTCTAAATTTAAAGTTTCTAATATTGTTAATACTGAGCAAAGTTACATTCCCATAGTAACAAAACTTTACAAGATTAATAAAAACAACATGTTTTAGCAAATTTAAAAACAAATTACTTTTGCGTAAGCCAAATCGATATATAGTTGTAATTGAATAATACTTGTGGTCAAAACATCCAACTTTTTCCAGGTTCAACCTACGGCGTCGCCCTAAACCGCTGGCGAATCGCATCCCGTGCCGCCATGACAACCATCCTGTCTTCCGTCGGTGGCGGAGCCATCACCATCATCCTATCAATTCTCGTTCACCGTAAATGCCGTGTAGATCTCCTCATCGACGGCCTTCTGGCATCACTCGTCGCAACCACCGCCGTTTGTCACTGTATGCGTCCCGTCTTCGCTGTCTTAATCGGTGCCATTGGCGCATCCTTAGCCGTAGCCAGCTATCCGATCATTGAGCGTCTCGAAATCGATGACCCTGTGGGGGTGATTCCGGTGCATGTTGTCGCGGCAGCTTGGGGCATGATAAATGCGGGTCTTTTCGCTGATGACAACCCACTTGATTTGGGTGTGACTCGAGGCCAAAAAGGGTTGTTCTACAATGGAGGGTTCTACTTGCTCGGGATACAGTTGCTATGCATTGTTTTGGTGTCACTATGGGCGTTTTCGATTACATATGCGGCTTTACATGTAAGTGATTTACATTTTAAATGTTTTGAAAGGCTAAAAGGGGTATTCAGATCATGAATCGCTTCAAATGGCAACTCCGAATGGACGCCAAAGACGAACAACTCGGAGCCGATTTGGTCGAACATGGTCTCGCGGGTCAGAATATCGCGCGCTATCAGATGGAAACACGGTTATCAACGGGGTGAGTCGGTGTTTTTTGAAATCTGGTATACTGTAGATAGTCTTCTCACTGTCTTTCATATATTGTAAATGACTATTTGAGCACGTTATCCAGCATCATCAAAGCCGTCACAAAATGGAAAAGACTAGCGAACCGCGCACGTGTTCGAGTTGCTTCAGCTGATGCAGCTAAAGCCATCACAGCGCCACCGGTTACACAGTTGCCTTCAATATCAAATGGCCATGTCATTCATGAAAACCATGAAGTCGTTCAGCAATTTCATGCCCCTCTCGCCAGCCCTGAGGACAGTCCTGTCAGCAATGGCAGTCTTCCAATATTACCAATGACGGCGAATCCGTCGACATTACGATCACCGAAAACTTCGATCGTGCCATCGGTGTCTATTACCAGTTATGAAGGGACTAACGGTTCTGTAACTAAAACTAAGCCAGAACCACTGAATGTTGCAGCGTTACCAACTCGGGGGAGTTCCATTGCTGCGAGAGTACTGGCAAATAGCAGTCGAAAAGGTAGATTTACAAACTTCAAACACCTTTTATTACTAAAACATGGTTATTTTAGTTCACAATGCCCCCATGATAGTACCAATATCAGAGGCGAGAGAAACCGGTAACACCTTTTTCAATGCCATACGACGAAATGCAACCAAGTAAGCCAATTTCCGCAAAATTTTTTATCAAATCACGCCCATTTTTAGGTTGTTTTCATCAACCCCCACCCCCGCAGGCAATGAAGTATCAACACGTGATGGCTCTAAGGATGGTAGTAGTAATGATACACAGGTTTAATGTACAAATTGGTTTCATGTTGAGTTTCTTTGAGCAATAAATGTTTATTTTAAGTTTTTGTAATATTACAAAAAAAAGTTTACAAGTAGCGTGCTAACTTAAATCGAAAAAATGTGTGGTCAAAGAGGTGGTAATGGTAGATTGCTTATTTTTTTGGATTTTTTAGCTTATATGATATATTTTTAGCTTACAGGATATTTTTTTGGGGGTTTTATATCTTTATAGCATAATAAGTGTCAGAATAATCCACTACCGTCGGACCACGAACATATGGCGAAAACAACGTGCCTATATACCCGCCACTGATTGGGTCACTGACAACGCGCGACGGAGATCAGCGAGACCAGGCGGTGAGAGAGACACGCTCTCAGCCGGTTTACTCTTTACGTGTCTGTCGTCTACCGCAAAGTTCGATCAAAAAGGTCAGATCGAGTCACTCTCACGTATGATAGCTAGCATCCCTTTGAGTCGGGTCATATAAGCGGGGACTGATGTTTGTTGGCAATGTTCGAGTAAAGGCGAGTAGCAGGTTATCACTTATTTATTCGTTACACGTTTTGAAATTATACAAATTAGAAATTATTGTTTTTTTATTAAACTTATTTAAAAAGACTCACACATCAATTGAACTTACCGATAAATGGATAGACCGGCTTTGACCAATACGACGTTTCCGTACGTTAAAGATAATCCACAGGCTTCGTAACATTTGTCCTCATGTTTCCAGACATACTTCAAATTGTCGAACAAATGCGTGCAATTTTCTGTGACGGCTGGTCCATATAAGTTGAATCAACGTAAATGCTGCTGTCAGCGACCTGTAAAACCATAATAATGTTAAAAAACGCTCAGGTAGGATTATAAAACTATTTTATTGCCAAAAAGAATACAAACAGCGCTTACAAAAAGATAACCAGTTTATATTATAAAAATAAAAATCAAAGCTTAACTCTAATACAAATACAAACAAAAAAGTAAGGTCATTAACCGTAAAAAAAATAAAACTGTATAATTTCATGCGATGAAAGAACTATCCGCCACTTATTTGAATAAATTAGAAAGTTCTTGAGCGGCATCCTCCCAATTGCGACTTGGAGCAGACGCCGGGTTGTTCACTGGAATGCGTGTTGGTGGAGGCTGAGCAGCGGCGGAGGGGTTCGCCCCGTAGGAATCGAAGTTGTAAGGATCTTTGGATGGATACTGACGAGATGTCGATGGGTGATGATAATCTGGAAGAAATCAAACAATAACTTCAACATTATGATCGGAAAAGCAAAACCATACCTCCATGAGCGCTCTGCGGTGGTGCCTTCGATGGTGCGCCATATCCGTAGCCAGCTGGCGGAGCTCCACGTGGCATAGATCTGAAGTCGGTCGTCGGCTCGGGGTCCGCGTAATACGGCATGCTACTGCGACTGGATGTCTGTGGCGGCGACGCATGCGGCATTGAAGCTAACTGGGCCCGGGCACTTGCAGATTGTGATGGTGGGGGTGGAGCACGAGAAGACGCTGGATACTCCGGATAGTCATACCGTTGACCATAGGCTTGCGGGGGCTCGGCATGACGACGATGTTCTTCATACGGATGCGAATTCGTTTCGTAATCGTAGTATCCACCACCTGGCGGCGCTCTTGACGGAGGCGGATGTCGATTATGACCAGCCGGGGGACGCTTTGCCGTTGTTTGTACGAAACGTTCATAGTATCCAGCCGGAAGCCCAGGCTCAGAATACGGATCTTCATACCCAGCGCTAGCACTATACTCATCCGGATAAGGTTCGAAATTGGCATTAGCAGCACGAGCAGCCGAATTCATCGCCTTCAGTCGATTCTTTACGCCGCCACGCTTTCCACGTCGAAGCCGCTTCTCTTCCGGCGTCATCCCAGCCCGGGAACTAAAGCGCGTCGCGGCAGGCGCTTCTTCGCCCAACTTGGCCTTCGTTACCTTTCGCAACAACACAGCAATGGCACTTTTATCGAGACCAATCTGTTGAAGGATCGAAACGGCATGAGGCTGGTTCTTGGCAGCTCGTTCCTGCAAAACGCGAGGCGGCGGCTGGAGCGGGTTCTTGTAATGGTGCGCGATCGCCGTAAAAGTGACGATCATGTCGCCGCCGACACGTTTCCCGGCATCATCAAGCACTTCCTCGCTGAAAACCTCTTCAGGGTCGACGTTGTTCTCGGCACAAATACGGTCGACTATGTCCTTGTCGACGCCTTGAGGACCAGCGGCTTCTTGACTGATAAGAACGAGCGTTGAGATGAACTTCTGTGCTTCCTTTAGCTTCGCCTTTTCAGCCTCCTGCTCACGTTTGCGCTTTTCGGCAGCGGTCAGCTTCGGCTCAGGAGGCGCTTCCATCGAATTGTTCGAGAAATCATTGCTGTTGAACTGCTTGTTCCATTCCTCTTCGAAACCATTGCCATTACCGTATCCCGGCGTTTCAGGTTTGACTGGCTTGCGTGACTTCACCTCTTTCCGACGTTCAATTTCGTCGATATCAGCAGTCGGATGCAAAGCAGCAGCATCGATCACAGATCGCATCATTTCAGCTTGCTTTTCCCAGATTGGGCGATTGTCTACGGGGGTCCGCGAGCGTCGGGATCGGCGATTCGAATTGCTATCACGCGGGCTTCGAGAACGGCGGCGTTCACGGTCTCGATCGTGACGGTCACGGTCGCGTTCACGCTCACGTCCGCGCTCTTTTTCTCGGTGTGAATCACGTTCACGCTCACGCTCCCGTTCGCGATCCCGATCTCCACGGCGAGACGAAGATCCGGCATCTGACGGCCGATCACTCTCTCGAGTTCGGCGATCACGGCTATCCTGGGATGATTGCGGCGGCGCTGGTGCCTTGGATGGTGGCTGTTGGAACTCGTCATCGTCATCTACAACAATTTCCAAATAAACACTATAACTAATCAAAAAATAGCAAAGACATACCAATTTTCCATGAATTGTCGACATACTGCTCATATTGAGGCCAAATACGCCCTATTTGATAAACATTCAAAATACAACGCATTCGGATGTTGCATTCTTTGCTGCCTTCGAGCGCCGAAATCTTCATCGCAGATTCATTGAGAACCTTGTCCCGAGTGGCGATATCATCGTGAATAATGGCTTTGGCGTACTGGGCTTTGTACATTTTGCTCTGGAATGGATGTCGTCCTCATCAGGGACCTCGAAAGAAACACCAACTTACCAAGTAATTAAGCCGATGCGTAGGCGACTTCAAATGGTTGAAAATCTCCGACACGGTGGTCCATTCGCGGCACAATGTACACAAATACGTTTCCAACTCGGGTTGATCATAGCAGAGGACCTGAGCCAGGAGATTCGCTCCGAGAAGGCCCTTCTTCTTTTTGACGACGTCGTTGAAGAGCAATGGCGGATCTGTCGGCGGAATAGGATCCTGGCCTTGTTGTTCCACTGAAAATTTACAAATAGACACTTCAATGAGTTGACGAAAAGCTTACAGTAATTGACAAGTTCCGGGATCGTCTCAATCTTCGACAAATCACGATCGTAGAGATCGCGCTTCGCCTTTGCTTTCGCGGCTTCAATGTCTACAATGGGAGGAGGGATCGCGGGTGGAAATCCGCCATAGGTTGAGATCATTGGCGGTGGCATGCCGTAGTTGAGCGGTGGCGGCATTCCGTAAACCGGTGGCATAACAACTGGAGCGCCAGGGATTGGCGGAGGAGGCTTTGTGAGATCTACAGTGGGGAGAATAGTCGTATCGGGGGTAATCTTCGGCAAGTTGGCAATCATCTGTTGTCGACGAAGCTCTTCAAAGGTGGCAGGTGCATGGACGGCAGGCTTCGGCATCTCAATGACAGGTTGTTGTGGCGGAACCAGACAATGCATTCCGTTGGGGTCTTCATGCATGAAATGGCGAGAATCGGGACGCGACGAATTGCTAACGTCCATTGTAAGGGAATGCCGAGAATCAGATCTTGACATCGAGCGCGAGTTGCCGTGATTCCGAGAATATTCCTGGTATTGTCGTTGCATCGGACTCGGAGTTCGACGACCACGTTGCAACGGGCTTGGAGAACGACGGCCACGATGAGCTTGAAGTACTTCATGCTTTGAATCAATGGGAGATCGAGATCGGGAATCATTGCCATTATTCGGATATTCATTGTAGGACCGTCGCGGCGGAGAACCATAGCCATTGATGGGGATGATGGGTGATCGACTGCGACTGGGACTACGGTAACGAGTCGGCGACGGACGCCTGTTTTCAGTGAAACGACGACGATTCGGTGATTGAGATCGTGAGCTTTCACGAATCCGACGCTCAGGTTCGGCGAACTGTCGCGAATACGCATCTCGCGCCGCAAAATCATCTGTAAATCTGGACGGCTTATCAGTGAAACGACGAGGTGGCTCATCAGGAATGTGGCGCTGCTGTGGGGAAGGTGATCGTGGACGTCGATGGTGGAAGTCGGGAGATCGAGATCGTGAATACTTTCGATACACATTGCGCGAGGCTTCTTCATTCGGGCTGAACCTGGACTTCCTAGAAGCAGAAGGCGACCGAGCAGGGCTGAATCGGGACTTCTTGGCGGACGGCGAACGAGATCTTTGAATGGGTGACCTAAAATCATCGACGTTATGACGGGTTCGTTTTTCGTTGACCAACCTCCTTCGTGCCGGCGAATCCAACCCGTAATCACGGGCATACTGCGCGGCAATGCTGCTGCCTCCGTAGCGATCGGGGGTTCGACTACGGCTGCGCGAACGGCGATGCCGACGAGGCGGCGGCTGTTTGACGGGTTCAGGTTCCCCATCACTGATATCCATGGGTTCATCCATCGCCGCCACCGGGAGCTTCACGGGAACCATTGGCGGTGGCACTGGCATCGGGACACCAACCGGTGGAACGGGGGCTACCGTCGGCGCCAGTTGGATCGTAGGGACGCCGTTTTGGCCGAGTTTGATCTTTGAAATGACAGGACCATTTGGAGGGATGAAAGGTCTCGTTTCCTTCTTCGGAGCAGGCTCTATCCTGACCATTGACGGATTCGGCGTTGGCACGGTAATGATCGGGCCCAATTCCGGCGGACGAGTATCAGGGAACTTCGCGTTGTTGACGACATTGTTCAGCACGAGTTGGAGGAGTACCTGGCTCTTCGGATTCACAGCCTTCGGTACTTCCGTCGACAAATCGTGGAAAGAATGCGGAGCTGCCGTGGTCGGAAGTTGGGAAACCTTGACGAGGGTCCTCACAAGCAGCATTTGATGCGTATTTACACGTGCTTCGCTGGCAAGGATCTCCTGTACCTCAGGAGCGATATTATCCCGAGGATTGGCGTCATAAAGGCCGACTTTTCCCACAGCGTTGGGCATGACACGAAGCGTATCAGTGACAAAATCACGCAAAATCAAGCGTGCCGTTGCTATTTCGCTCGCATTTTCGGTCAAGATGGATTCGATTTTGCCGACTTCTTTGGAGAAGTATTTGTGCTGAAATCACTCCCTTAGAAACAGTAAGACAGAATTCTGTGGCTTACCATGTAGAAAAAGATGTGCTTCAACGACCGAACATGCGAAGTGACGCCTTGACTTGCGAGCGGCAGATTTTCGCAACATAAGGAACAATACAGATTGCTAACACCGTGGAAGTTTTCCCGATGAAGCACATCAGTGTGCAGGATCTTGCCATTGATGCAAAACTCGAATGAATGCGTGTCATCGTTCCAGACCCAGGATACCTTCTGAAAGGTTTGGGTTGATTGCGCCAAAAAGAACAGAAAACTGACCTTCTTTCCCGGCGTGGCACTATGATCGTACGGAACGGGCTGATAGACAGACACTTCATCCTTGACGTAGTTCCTGCCAAGCATGTTGCGCGATATCTCGACGGATCGTTCCCAATGCATGTCCGACAGCATGTGATCAATCCAAACCGTTTTGAAGTCCTCCAACTTCAGCGAAAACGAGAGCTGGCAATCCATGCACCAAAGGACGGCATTTTTGGGGTTTACTTTGATAACGAGCAGATTCGTCAAACTCAATGCGCGGGTCAGACAGACACAATCATCGTCATCGGGGATCACAATATCTGCAAATAACACTTTGAAACCATAAAAAGGTCGCGAAACCAACCTCCAGTCTCCCCAGCCAGCTTGTTATCACGGATGTAGCTATCACGCGAAAATGGCTCCATCACAGTCAGCCGAATCAGTGTCCGTGGAATTTTCACGATCCGATTCAACCGATAGGCCGTCATGGGGTCGAAGGTGCGCAACTTTGGTTCCCAGATAGGTGCCTTGTAATTCTGGAGGTACATCAATGTGAGATGCTTGAGTTCGGTTTCATTCCGTGTGAAAACGAGTCGCGCGGCCATGTCTTTGTTCAAGATTGACTGAAATGGGCGAGGATTACAACTGACTGATAGGATTCAGTCAGAAAGCTTACCAAAGCCGCTTGGATGTGCTGCAGAGATCGAGCATGGTTGACCACGACGTCTTTGTCTTCGATGTCAAAGGTGTCGTAGCAGCACGTACATATGTACTTTTCACTGACAACATCTTTGAAAATAAGCTCCATTCCGTATTCGCCGAAATTTTGAACACTCGTAATAGGGCCAATGTCCCTCCAGAACGGATTCTTCGATTTGCGCGGGTTCATCGGTAAATCGGAGAATTCGTTGATGAAAGAGCGTTCATCTGAAACGAACAAAACCGTAATTTGAACATTTTGCGACTAGCTTTGACTAATAAGAGCCTCAAATCATACCTCGATCAATCTTCTGCTTCGCAAGCAACTTCTCAAAGTGCTCATCGGTGAAGATATGGCTTTCATAGTTGCTGATGTTGGACGACAGGAACGAAACATTGCAAACATCACAGATTGCGACTTTGGAATTCTTGTAATTCACGATATCCGTCTTCTTGACAAGCAAATTGCGCTTTTCGGGGTAGGCAATCTTCTGGAAAACCTTTGGAAGTGAGCCATTGACGACCCAGTGATTGACTTCGGGCCAAGAACGGGAGGAAAACTCTTCAGTGAGCTTCTTTCGGCGAGCTTCAGCGGGTTCGTGGTCGATATTGATGACAGTTGACGGCGACAGGCTTCGCTGAAAAGAACCCCAGTGAAACAGACGCAGAGAAAAGACAAAACGATAAGTTAATTTGAATTCTGAATTCATTGTGCGAGCGATACTCTGCATTGAAGGTGCAACCTGCACTCTGTCACGTAATTGGCGCAATCTTGCAAAGCCAATTCTCAAAGTTCTGTGCGCTTGTAGTTTAAATAAAAAGCGCGTTGGTTAATAATACGAAAAACAGTTAGAATACAGTCTCATTCGACAATTTGACTTCAGTTTTGATCATTGATTGGAATTTCTGCGGCTTACTTCGGCAAGTTGCACTTTACGTTCAAGAAACAAACCTTTGGAGATTCACATACACATTATTATCAAACAAAACAAGAAAAAAGCTTACCAAATAGCGCTCCGAATGCAGCTCGCTCGAAAAATGAGCTCCGGTCTCCTTCTCCGGGACGACACAGCAACACAGAAGGCAGAGGACATCATTTTCGGGAGCTAAAGAGATGAATTGGCTTGAAATTATCGAAATAGGTAAGACGCAACAATTCCAAACCGCAGATTTTCATAAAAATTATTCAAGAAGATAAAAAAACGATGCATAATTTAATAGTAAACTCGAAAACTCGTTGGTCTACTTAGTAAAACGTAAAAACGGTAATCAATACTCTCGTCAAAACATGTTGTAGGTACGAAAAACAAAACCCAAATACGAAAATAGTCGAACATTATTAGAAAACATTGGTAAAATAACAAAATTGCAAAATTCAGATGTAAACTCGTCGTTGGATGGAAGTCCTTTTTGACTAATCAAATTTAGAAAAAGACAAAACATACCGAAAACAACGCAGTGTTCTAGGCCAACTGGAGCGCCATACGCGGTTTCGTCAATCTGATTGACAGTGAAGCCATAGCCTTCTTTTGGGGTCACGAAGGATGGTAGACCGGGGGTTTTGGTTTTGGCTACTGCAAAAGCCAGCTTTATCATTGCCAATAAAAAGTAGAAATGTAAACTCACAAGCTTGAACATGTGCCTTGAACAACGCAACAGTCTGATGTGTCAGCGACGACAAATGGAGCTCACGAAGTTCCGTCGCATCGCTGTTGTCGCTGTGGACAAAGTAGGACTCGTTGCAGATGGTGCAGTATTCGACATTGTGCAAGTCGGTCACTTCTTCGACGAGCCTACGACTGTCCAGATCACGGGTAACTTCTTCAGAATCACGGAGCTTCAGTCGAGCAATGAGTTCTTCTTTCTCGGTGGGGTAGAGATACGCGACTGGAACCGTTGTGGCATCCCATGGTCGGGCACGGACAGCGGCAAGGAATTCAGCGTGTTCGATGGCGGAATGATCGGATTCGGGGGCTGTTTTGACCTGCTCCAGCACTTTGTCCCAATGTGTTTTGTTGTCAGTGATCTTGATGTTTTGAAGGCAGTTCTTGACGTGTTCCCGACTATGGATATGCTCATCCACGGTGGCAAGAGCCCAATCGGCGACGTGACAGATGGAGCAGAGCCAAATTCGTTCATTCTTCTCTTCATCGATTAATAGCTCGTAGATGTGCTCAGCGCCTGAGAAATGTTTACATTTAGGCTTAATTGATAAAAATATATATAACAAACCGATAACAGGGACCCCAGCAAGCAAATATCGAGTGGCCAACAGCGACGCTTGGTCCGGCTTCGTATTGCACAGCTCTTTCGTGAAAAATTGCCAGATTGAATGCTTCTGAAACAACCCTAATGTTAACTCATCCTCCAAAGAAGTATTTCCCACCTTTATATGCGATTCCGACTCCAAATGTGGCGTCCGATTAGCAGCCATCGGCAACGCCACATCGCAAAGTTTGCAGCGGCCATCGACGATAACCGACGCGTCTACGTTGCTCATTTTGTTGGAGATTTCATTCGAGGGAGCTTGTGGATCGAGAAAGCTAAAAGAAGGGTAAATTTAGCGTGATAATAGTAAATTAAGCCGGGGAAAAGATAAGTTTCAAATCGATTTGCGAACGCTGGACATTCACTCGCGCCCGCGCACAGGGTCGAAAAAAGTGCAGTCGTTTTCGTGGTTGGACCTGTTTTTCGAAGTTGTGCGGGTTTTCGCGGACGTTTTTGAAAGTGCGCACGACTTTCGCACATTTGCGCAGATCGGATAAGTTACAGCTTTTCGCGTCTTGTCTTCTATAATTTCCTTTACGTTTTACCTTCATTACCTTCCCAAAAGGCAGTGCTAACCTTTGTAAAGGAAAAACTGTTCTTTTTATAGCCTTTTTGACGTGTTTTTGACGATTTCAAAGTTTTGCGCGCGAAAACCGTTTGATTTCAAAACCGCAAAATCTAACTTTTCCAGAGTCTTTGAGCCTCCATCATGGATGACGACGAAATCCTCGGGTATACGCCGGATCAGTTCACTCGCGGGTCGATCCGGAAGCTGGTCTTTCATCGTTTTCTGTGAGTTTCTTTCTTAAATAATTTGTAATTATATATAAAATCTCGAATTCCAGCACCTTTGACCATGTCGTTGTCCAAGCCGGCCCCCATCTGAATGTTATCATCGGCCCTAATGGCTCCGGCAAGTCCACTATCATCTGTGGGATCTGTCTTGTCAGTGGCGGCACCCCGAAAGTCCTCGGTCGAAGCGACAATGTCGGCAACTATATCAGCCATGGCAAGCTTGATGGCTGGGTCGAGATGAATCTGCATGATCCTGACGCTGAGGAGGGTGTTGTGTGCTTCAAGGTGGTCATTCGGAAGCCGAACAATGCCCAGTATTACATCGACGGGCGGAATGTCACGAAGACGGCTGTGCGGGAAGCCATTGCGAAGTACAATATCCAGGTGGGTGGTCCTAATACTTTGAAAAGTTTGACATGGAATCGTTCCAGGTCGACAATCCATGTGTTTTCCTGGCCCAGGACAAGGTCAAATCCTTTGCTGAACAGGGTCCAGAACAGCTGCTCTGGAATACCGAGAAGGCAGGCCCTGAAGAGCTTGAGCAGTTGCACAATGAGTTGAAGGCCAAGTCCGAGAAGGGCGCGAGCGTTGAAGTTCTGAAGAAGGAGCAGGAGGAGAAGTATGTTTTTACCTTGTAATTTGAGAATTTATATATATTTCCAGGCTGAAGCGAATCCGCGAAAGCATCGACCGTGTCCGACCCCTCGCCGAAAACTACAAAGAACGCCGCCGTCGCAACAATCACCTCCAAGCCTTCAAGGACAAGGTCTCCTACCTCGAGGCTAAGGATGCCAATGAAAGATACGTCCAGCGGAAGGCAGCCACTGCTGTCGTTCAAGGGCGGATCGACAAAGTAAAGTCCGAAATGCGGGGCATTGAGAGGGAGATGGAGAAGGCGCGGGCTGAGATTCAGAAGGTTGATCTTGGGAGGTTGAGTACGAGACTTGTAAGTTGTTTTAGCACTTCTTTTGATGTTTCGCTTAATGGAAGCTCGATTTCAGAACCAATTGAAGCAGACTTTCGCCACCAAATCCCAAAACATCGGCGACTGCTTCGACGACGACAGCCTCCAATCCGCTCGACGCGACTTTGCCGCCCTCCAGAAGCAGTTTGACAACTGGGAAAGGGACCTGAACCATGGCATAAAGCTTCGGGACCAAGCTTACGAGGCTTGGGAGCAGGCTAAAGCTGTCCCCATCGACGATACCGCGACCCAGATGAAGAAACAAGAGCTCGATGAAGTCATGAAGAAGTACCGCCAAGAAGAGCTGGAAATCAACATCGATCGCCGAGATTTCCTGACGAAGAAACGCGAAATCGAGTTCCGTCTTCAGCGCAGCCAGCAGAGCATGAAGGACAAGATCATGCAGCTCTCCAGAATGGCCAAGAACCATGATATCGTTAATGCCTACGAGTATTACTGTACCCATCGCGACGAATTCCGGCTTCCTGTCTACATCCCGTTTGTTTCCGTCGAGATTAATGATGCCAATTTGATCTACTTCAACAATGTTATGGGTACCAAGGATTTGGCCATGTTCATCTTTGGATGTCCGGAAGATGAGAAGCAGTTGACGGAAAGGAAGGGATTTCGGATCAATTCGACTGTCGTCGACTTCCAGGTATGTTTTTCAACTTTCTCCTTCAGATTCTTAGAAAAGTTTTCAGAACCTCCCTGACTACTCCGCCACCATCAGCCCCGAACTCCGCAACCTCGGCTTCCACGACTACATAATCAACATGTTCAAAGCCCCGCCACCGATCAAAGCCTATCTCAACAATGTCTACGGCCTCTCCGTGTTGCCCATTGGTGGTGACAGAGTCGATCAAGACAGCGAAAACATCGCCAACAACTACCGAGATATCAGAGTCTTCTTGACGAATCGTAGCCGTATCCAATCTCTCGGCTCCTACTACGATGCCAATCGCTTCACCATCAAGCGTACTAACCTCCGTACCCGTGGCCCGCTGACCCAGATCAATACTGTGCCGACGGAATCGCAATCGACGAAGGAGCTGGACGATATCAACGCCAAACTTCGGGCTCTCGACGATCGTCAACGGCGGAATACCGGCCTTGTTCAACAGAAGGAACGTCTCGACCGGGAGTATCAAGACCTGCGCAATCGCAACATGGCGATTCTCAACGAAATCGAAACGAAGAAGATGAATTACGAAAAGTGTGTGCGTTCCCTCGGCTACAAGCAGGAGAACAAGCCCGATATCGAACAAGCTCGTGCCGCTTTGGAGGAGCGTGAAAAGGTGTCTCGAATGCGGCTTCCTGATGAGTTCCACAAGCTGGTTCAAATGTCGAATGACTACTACAAAGTCATCAAGGATTGTGTCATCTCAGAAGCCAATGTGTGCCGGCACAGGGCCAAATACAACCGTCTCAGAGATCGGAACCAGGAGCTGGAATGGAGCCTGCGCGAAGACAAGAGCGAGTATCATGTCTGCAAGACGGAGGAGGACGCTGTCAAGGCTGAATTGTCTGAAAAGTTGAAGGATTTCCGACAAAATGTGGACATTTCGCATGTTGATGAAACCAAATTGAGTCCGGATGAGAAAGATTCGTTGAAGGACTTGCTTAAGGTTGGTTTTGCCAAGTTAAGATCTTTTAAAGTAACGATATCCCTTTCAGCGGTTCATAAAGTACAAAGTCCCCGACACCGTCGATGAATGCAACGAGGAAATCGCCAACGAAGAAGTCCGCAATGAAGTCGCTCAGCTCCAAGGGACTATCAAGGATGTCAAAAAGCTAGCCGAACTCGAGCAGGACGAAATCGCCATGGCCGCCGAGTTGGAGAAGTCGCAGAACACCATCGACAACTGGGAAACCGACATGACGGCCCTCCTTGAAAGGTGGATTCACCCTCTCCGTGAGCTCATCGAACGGATCAACGTCAACTTTTCGACCTTTTTCGCCAAGATCAAATGCGCTGGACAGGTTGTTCTCTCCGAGCCTGAAGACAAGCTCAAAATCAACGACTATGGCATCGATATTTTGGTCAAGTTCCGCAGCTACAACTCGATGCGCAAGCTGACGGGTCAATCGCAATCCGGTGGAGAGCGCTCCGTTTCGACGATGCTGTATCTGATGGCTCTGCAGGAGCTTTGCCCAGTCCCCTTCCGTTGCGTCGACGAAATCAACCAGGGCATGGATCCGACGAATGAACGTCTTGTTTTCAACATGATGGTGGATCTGATCAGTGGCGATGGACATCTTGGGAAAACGCAGTACTTCCTGTAAGTTTTGTTACTGTGCAGACTTTGATTAAAGTGTGTTTTGTTTCAGCCTGACCCCGAAACTCCTCCCCGGCCTTAACTACACCGAGAAAGTTGCCATTCAAATCATCCAAAACACCCACTTCATGTCCCCAGGCGCCCCTCTTGCCGTCTACAAAGACAGAGAAATACTTGCCGGCTGATGATTTTCACGGTTTCTCATTGTTAATGTTAATTTTTTCTAAGAACTTTATTCTTTGTTGTTATCCTTTGCAATTGTTCAGTACGGTTGATTGTTGTTCTTTAATTTGGTTTGGTTTTCTAAGGCATTAAACACCAATAATAACGTTTTGTTGATCTCCGCGACTTTGTTTTTGCCATTGTGCATAGAACATTCACTTTTCTAACTTTATAAACGTCAAACTTTATGCGGCAATCCATTCCATTGCTGTTTTAATGACTCAAAGTAGTACTTTGTTTCATCCGGTAATACCATGTTCTGCCCTGACATGGACGTTATTTGGAATACGGTTGCAGAGTGAGTTTCAATTGGATTCGTGCGATTCGGTTTGAAAAAGCGGGGCATCATTTCGCTGAAAACTGACATTTTATTACTGATAAAATGCAAAATAGACTTACTTGTATCGTTTTAACAATGTCGGATTGATGTAAGCAAAATGCAGTGGCAGTGTTAACACGATAATAGAACTACACATGGTGATAAATATCCGGAAATAGGCTATTTTATCGCCGCGGGACACTTCGGGGCTGAAAAAGTTGTACTTTTCTTGGAATTTTATGGTAAAAACACAACTTACAAGTAATGCGGAAGTATGTAAAGCCCAGTTATGTTGTGTATACACGCAACTATGACAATGGCCAATGAAGACACGGCAAATCGGAACATGGTTTGGAAACATGCTTGATTCTTGGCTCTTTGATAGCGCTCTGATAGGGTGGCATTTGATAAGTAGTACTTTATGTTCGACTTTTCGCGGTGATTTAGCACAAAATACACCTAAAAAAGCATTGTTTACGTTGGTACGTGACTTTTTGGACTTTATTGTTATCATTGCGTGACCTACCACGTATGACGCCACAAGAATGGCATTGTAACCTAAATACAGGTAAAGTACGTTCATATAGGCATTAAAAAACATGAGATGAACAGTTAACCAGATGGTCATGGTCCACTGAAATTAACTTTTTTTAGAAGACAGTTTTTAAGCAAAGTTGACTCACAGAAATTACACATAACGAAGATATAAAGGTATATGAAACCCAATGTTCATATTTTGTAACACAGATTGTAGCCCAGACACGTTCACAGACATTAGCTAATGGTATTACGTAGATTCCCATGTTAGTGGCGTCTTTGAAGAAGTCGTAGAAGAACTTTGGGTACACTGTGGATTCTAATGGGTACCAGAAGAGCATGTTGCTGATGTGGAATGAGGCGCTGAAACGAAACTATCAAAAAAGTTCAAAAAGTGAAAACAAACTTTGCAATGCTCTTCAAAATAATGCAAACCCATAAACTGTAAGCTGCCGCCCTCATATGTGGATGAATAACGGACACTCGATGAGACAATCGTAAAATAGCTACAGTATGGATGATAGTCAACACTTCAATGACAAGTCCGATCCCATTCGTCACAATACAGAGTGTTTTATACGGAAAATCCGGGCTCACGTCAAAATAGTTGTCCGTCGTCATGGCTGAAGTTGCAGAAAATTATAAAAACGGATCACATTGCTTACTTATAATGGATTAATGGACCCTGGGAAAGAATGGTAATACATTTCACAATTCATGGAAAGTCTTTTTGGACCCCCTAACTAAAAGGCGGTTGTTATTTATATTTTCTAAGACTACAAAATAATGAAGGAGTTTTTAATTGTGTTACAAATAGGCCTGCCCTGGCTAGGCTATGTGCATGAGGGGTAAAATAATTGACTTTACTATGGTTCAGAACGCCAACATCATTATTACATGTTGGTAGACAGCACTTTTGCTGTCCGAAGTCTGAAGTCGGAAGAATGAGATTATTAAAGTTTAAAACATACCGGAAAATATCGTAAGAATCATTACTAACAACCAAACCAACAAAAAGAAAAAGGTTTCTATTTAGAAAAATGGACAGAGTTGGACTACCTGCTGACTAAAACACACTCAACTTACAGATTGGCATGACTTATGAATACACGCAATAATGAAGTGCCGGCCTACTCGGGGTTAAAAAGTTCTAAAAGCATCATTTTTAATCTGCAAACGTCAGGAGGGTGGGCACGAACCTTGAATGATTTCTCGTGCTTCGAAAAAGCGATGTAGCCTGCCTAAGGGGTAATGGATGGACTGAAAAAATCATTTACAAAAAGAATTTGTTTGTTTGGAGATACAAAAAATATGTTTTTAAATTGGTTAGGCTACTTATATTTAAACAACTTTGCATAACGGATTAAGCTAATATTGTGAACCGATGGTCATAATCAAAATTGTATAATTGGGTCATTCGGATGAGAAATGGCTTCACGTGCTTGGAAAATTTTGACTTTTGGTTGCAATTTGAATTAAGGCATTCCTAAACGCTACATAAGCAATAAAGAAAAGATGTTTCACTAAAATTAAAGATGAATTGTGTCCTTGCCAGGACACGCATTATAAATTGGTAATCAAATATTCTTGACATACTATGACTTTTCGTTTGAGAAAACAGCTACCAAACAATGCCGGATGCAGGCTTTTTATAACCCCATACTGCCCACATCAATTACAATGGTGAAATACGTTACATCTCACATCTGCCACGGGCGCCAGTAGTCCCATTGGCACCACCTCGGGGATTTGCTAATGGACAATGTAAAAATTTCTTGCACTATGAAAGGGGATGCCGTCTATCCACTAATCTACCGCGTCAAAGAGATGTTATTCTACCGCCGAAATTAATTCCCAAGGTTCAACATTTCACACTTTATTGTAATTCCTTCCCAAAATAACAAAACGACATACAGTTCACGTCGTCTTTGCCTTTGTAATTTTTGAATCCAAATTGTTATTCCATTGTTTTTCCAATGACTCAAAATAGTAGTTCGTCTCGTCTGGCATGACGAGATTAAGGTTACCCGAAATGGACTTTATCTGAATACCAGTATCACTAGACGTCCCGACTTGGTTTTCTTTAGTACATTTGAAGAAGGTTTTGCTAAAAAAGACGGATACGATCCCATTGAAAAGGCGAATTTGACTTACTTGTATCGACGCCACAAGGTCGCATTGATATAAACAAAGTACCTCGGCAATGCCAATAGTACAAGACTGGTCGAGATTGTCAATAGCGTCCTAAAGAAGGCGACCTTGTCACTCAGCATGACCTCAGGGCTAAAAATGGGTTGTTTTTGTGTTTTTTTAAAAGCAAATGTCGAAATTGGTGACGTACAAGAAATCAGGCAGGTAATACAAGGCAAAAACATTGTGAAGCACTGCTAAGATGTCGATGATTGTCGATACGATGGCAAATCCAAGGATTGTTTGACTGCAAGCTTGGTTTTCGACGCGTTGATAGCGTTCTGATAGGGATGACGTGCCGTTGGAGGTGGTTATTTTCGATTTTTGATAGTAATAATAGGCAAAATAAAGCTGAAACTTCGTTATAAACGCCAAAACAGGTCAAATTCACTTAACAATATCGATGTAGGCAACAAAAACACTAAACTTACCACATAAGAACCAATAGTAACAGCGTTAAAAATCAGATAAATATAAAAAACATTGAGAACTTCATTGAACCATGTCAGATGCACTGTTAGCCAGATTGACGCAAGCCACTGTAATTAAAGTTTTTAGTTTTACGTTTATATTAGGAAAAAACCTCATTTTTCAAGGGTTCAAGTGCACTTACGGATGTTGCGCACAATACAATAACAAACGTAAGCGAAAAGTAGTTCTCGTAAACGTTAGCATAGACGGCGGCATAAAAACGTTCCACAACCGTCGGTATTGGTAACAAGTAAATTGTCATGTTGAAAATGTCTCGAATGGTGTCATACCAGAATTTCAGCTTCCCAGAACCAAGAGGATCCCAGTCGAACACGTTACTAATGTAAAATGACATACTAAATATAAACTTTATATAAAAATTGAACTAAAAATGGGTGACAGACTTTCCAATACTGCGTAATAGTAGCCCTATCCATAAACTATAGCTTATAATTTTCAAATGTTTGTGGATTACTGTAATTTTTGAGAATAGTTTTAGAACTATGAGCATGTGGAGTGTGCATAGAAGTTCTACCGAGGCACCGGTAATGTTAGTTACGGTTAGGAGAGTTTTGTAAGGGAATTGGGAAGATACGTCGAAGTAGTGTTTGGCGTCCATTTGGGCAATTGGCAGTTGCCAAACATTCACAAGTGAAGAGTCCCAGGATGCCTAATTCATGCAAAAAGGTGACTGTTGGGACATTTGGAGGATTAACCCCCCTTTTTTGGATTCATGTTTTTGCGTAGTCTGCGCAAAGGTATTCAGATGAGAGCAGACTCTGTTTGATTCTTAACGAAATATTTTGATTAAGGTTAATTCTGTCTTTGTTGGGTGTTATAATAACTTTGATGAACTATCATTCCAATTTATAATACTAACAAAAGGCATCATTATGTAAAGATAGGAAGGAATTAAAAGACGTCAGAGTGCACATTGAGGTAGTATTTGGGTAGAATTGCTGATGGGGTTTAGTAGCCAGGAGCAGTACGAGGAGGAGGACCTGAAAAGGGCATAGGTATGGTTATTATGGTCTTGAATTGCAATTTGAAAAACTTACAATGCTCGCAGCCACCACCACTTCCGGCTTCACCGGCCTCACCGGGGCTGCCGTCGGTACCGGGTTGACCCGGAGGACCGACAGCTCCGGCATCACCTTCCGGGCCGGGCGGACCTTCAGCACTGCCACTACCGGGTGCGCCATCTGGGCCAGGTGGGCCGGCTTCACCGGCGGGGCCAGGGGGTCCAGCTGGGCCAGGGACGCCAGGAACGTCGGCGATTTCACCAGCAGGACCAGGTGGGCCGGGGGGACCGGGAGCGCCGTCTTCACCGGGAGGACCGGCTGGGCCTTCAGGGCCAGGGGCGCCGGGTTCGGAAGCGGGAGGTGATTCGCCATCAGCGCCGGGATTGCCGTTGGGGCCTTTGGGACCGGGTCCACCGGTCGGGCCAGCAGGACCTTCGGGGCAGTCGAAGCAGGGCTCAGCGGGGGCGGCAGAGGAAGTGTCACCATCTGGGCCGGGCTTGCCGTCGCCACCTGCTTCTCCATCTTTGCCGTCTTCACCATCGGGACCAGGAGGACCAGGGGGACCAGCTTCTCCACTACCACATGAGCAGACACCACCACCAGCTTCCGCCTTCGGGGCAGGCGCCGGAGCGGGAGCAAATCCTTCATTCGCGCCAGCATTCACACCAGCGGCACCGTAACCAGCTCCGTTTTCAGCATAGCCACCATCACGGCCAAATCGAGCCAGATGGCGATGGCTGTCATAGCTAGCTGATGACAATGGGCGAGCTTGGAATTGGAATTGTGCGGCGGCGCGCTTGTGGAGGCGTGTTTGAAGGCCTTTGATGGATTCAAACTGAAATCCTTCACCTTTTTTCAGATTCTACTAAGTTGCCTTACCTGTGAAAACTCCTTCAAAAGCGTATCAGTCTGATGATTACAATAGTTGACCTCCTCCTGAAGGCTGCTCTGAACATGAATCACATAGTTGTACAGCATAGGAACGCACAGTGCCGCCGTCAGTGTCGCCACGACGGAAACCACGATTCCGCAGAAGGCCAACTTCTTCGTCGCATCAGCTTCGACAAGGAGACCCTTGATGTCATCATGGGATCGCTCCATGGTTGGGTACCCTGTGAGATAACGCCGTTTTAGATAGAGAATTGAAAAAAGAAAAGATCGAAAAACAATTGCGCGAAAAAAATTGACGGGATTCGACGATAAGCAGCGTGACCGGGATTCTTATATAGAACTTTTCCCGAGGCTATCATGCGATGTGTTGTGAAGGCGGGAAGATAACGGCAATGGAGTTTGTTTTTTCCTGTTTTCCCGTTTATTTTCGTAGTTTTTGCGCAAGAAAAGGCTGACGAAGCAGGATGTGAGCATGAGTTGGTTGGTTTTGGGATAGGGTTGAAATGCGGGATAACCGTGTCAAAAAAGTTGATTTTCGACATGTTCAAAAGTGGTTTTTACAGTTTTGTCGGATTTATTAGGTGCTACCTGATGTCAAAAGTTGAAATTTATGCAATCCAAGATTCGAATTAGCGGATTACATTTGATGCCTTTGTGTTCTAATTTGCATTAGAACCGATATTCGCATTTCAGTTAGTTCTAATTTCGGTCTGTTCAAAACCGGATCTAACACCTTCTGTCTGTATCTCACTTTTTTGCGATCAGAAAACATTTGTCAGTTTCACTTCATTTGCAATGGCTTAAGAATCCAACAAATTGAGATGTCACAAAGAAAAACGTAAAAGAGGACAGCGGTAGGCGCACCGGAGTCAAATGTGTACAAACATGAAGTTGAAAGTGTCTTGGCAAGATTTGCCCTGAGGGGATGGGGCTTAATAGCCGGGGGCTGTGCGGGGAGGAGGGCCTGAAAGGGTTTTATTAGGATTGTTGTTTTCGGAAAGTTAAAGGTAGACTTACAGTGGCTGCATCCGCCACCTTCACCGGGCTGTCCGTCGGGTCCACGGTCACCGGGACGGCCGGCCTGGCCGGGTCCACCAGCGTTTCCGAGGTCACCAGCCGGGCCAGGGGGACCTTGTTGGCCGGGGTTGCCGTTGGGACCGGGCTGGCCGAGGGGACCGGGCTGACCAACGGGGCCGGGAGGACCAGCAGGGCCGGGAATGCCGGGAGCATCGGAGACGATACCGGGCTGACCAGCGGGACCGACGGGGCCAGGAGTACCGGGTTGGCCAGCTGGGCCGGGAGGACCAGCGGGACCTTGTTGACCGGGGTTGGCAGGGCCGGGGGAGACACCGGGGGCACCAGGGTTGCCGTTGGGACCCTTGGGGCCAGGGTTACCAGCAGGGCCGGCGGGACCAGCAGGGCAGTCGAAGCAGAAGGATTCAGCGGTCGGGACATCGCCGGGTCCGGCATCGGCACCAGGCTGGCCATCGTTACCGGCAGCACCATCGTTTCCGTCGTTACCGTCAGGGCCGGGAGGACCGGGGGGACCAGCAAGGCCGACACCGCATGAGCAGCAAGAGCCACCACCAGCGGAGGCAGAAGCAGAGTCGAAGCCACCGCTGACGCCGGCATCGGCACCACCGTACGAGGGAGCGGGAGCAGCAGCGCCATCATAGCTAGCGGCACCACGAGCTTGAGGACGTCCGAGGCTGCGACCACTGTAGCCGGCTCCGCGCTGGTAGACGGCACGCTTCAGACGGCTCTGCTGACCGGTAACACGCTCCAACTTGATGTACTCCTCCCAAAGGCCGCTAGTGCGGTGATGGCAGAAGTCGACTTCTTCCTGGAGGGTGCTCTGGACATGCTGCATGTAGTTGTAGAGCATCGGGACGGCGACGATAGCCGTCAGGGTGGCGACGGTTGAGACGGCAATGCCAAAGAAGGCCAAGCGCTTAAGGCTTTCGGCATCGGCGGTTTGCTTCTTGACGTCCATGGCCTGAAATGCAAAAGATAGAAAAGTGATCATCTAGAAGCGAAAAGAAACTCACTTCAAATGCTCCTGTTTGCTCAATGAAGGCTCAGAAGCGCTGAGGATGGTGAAAACGTGGAGAGCCCCCGGTCCTTATAAAGCAAGAAGGCTTTGACAGAAACCGCGCTCCGCCTAACAAGGCCAAGGGCCGGGCCTGATCGACACGGTCGGAAGAACATCTTGCAACACGTCCCAGCCTGAGGCAAAAAACTTGACTTGCCTCCGGGGCATGCATTCGCGCAGACGTTACGCTCATTTTTTGTCGTGCAGTTTTTGCTTCAGGCGGGCTTCCGTTAGATGGATGTCAGCATGTCTCCAACTTGTTTTTGCCTTTGAAACAACATTTGTCGGGGGTGAGGAGGGTGATCGGTATCGGAGCAAGTGCGGAAAAACGCAAAAAAAAAAACCTTTGCCTTTTTTACACAATTGGATCTCCGTTTTTCGGTTACATGCCCTGAGGGCAAGGCAAACACCATCATTAACCTTAAGTTAGTTTCGAAAAAGTGTGAATGCTAGCATGACCTTGGGAGTGAAACGTGATAGCAATCTGAAATTTGCTTTGAAGTTGCAGTTGAGACTGAAAAACAATGGTTCATCTTTGGGCTTTCCAAATATAAGAACTAACACTTGCGCAACATCATCATCGATAGAAACCCTTTCCCTTGGATAAACTTGAGCCACTCCAAATCCTCCAAATGGTTTCCCTGAACTGACAGATTGCACCTCCCTCTCAATTTTTTGAAATTTGTTTTGCATCAATCGATAATTCCAAAGTTCGTCATTTGCATAAATGGCATAAAATGTATGTTTAGTATCTGATTGCGCAACTCATTCGGTAATGACGGATTACCGCAATAAAGCATTAACTCCCCCTCCCATAGCTAATCAGAACTAAACTGACGACGAATGCGTCAATGGGATGTAAGGCTTTTGGGAAACCAGTATTTCCGACGGCGAAGACACTGCGTGGATGTACCCGAACACGGCTGATCTGAACCACTAAAAGGTATACAGCGACAGCGTAACTGGAGTTCCGAATGAGCCAAGTGTTGCATGAAGGATTGAACCCGAAACGAACATTTGAACTTGCAATGAGCAAAATTACTGATTTCTAAACAGAAAGACGAAAAATGGAAGTTTTGGAACAAATTTTGAAAAAGTTCAAAAAAAGTACCAGAACCAAAAAAGCGCGATTTCTGCAAAATTTTGTTCTGGTACTTGAAAAGTAACATTTGGAAAAACGCAAAACAAACCTAATTTTAACAGAGTTGAGTTAATTGGAAGCTATTTGACTTCGTTTTGTATGCATTTCAAGAAAAAGTGGCATGACGCCATTGTCTTTTTCGAGTACCAAGTGCCGTTTTGCAGATTTTCTGTTCTGGAATCTGAAAAGCAAGTGCGGAAAAACGCAAAAAGTCGTCAATTTTAACAGTTTTCATACATTTGGGAAGCATTAGGATCACTTTGACTTACTTTTACTTGGCTTCCGTGAACAAACAACACTTTGTTGCCATTGCCATTTTTGAGTATCAGAACAAAAAAGGCGACATTTTACACTTTTTTGTTCTAATACCAGAAAAACGACCATGGCACAAAACAAGAACGACACCAATTTCAGTTTCACAAAAACGTGCAACAGCTTATGACCGATAAAATCACAGTCTACAGATCTCCGCAGACGACCAATATCCTCATTTGAGGCGATTTATGTTTTTTAATGACAGATGAACCTGTAACAAACCGGTAGAAGTCCGCACTGTTTTACTCTCTTCCTTTGACTGTATTTGATTATGTTTCTTCCCCAAAACAACACTGATCCTGTTTTGGTGTCGTCGCTTCCTCGTTTACCGAAATCAATGCATCGAACTGTGGAAACGGTTTCCCCCAGCCAGGATGGGGAGGATTCACAAAAAACGCGTTTTCGCCTTATCGGTTTCTCTCGATTAGCGGCGTATATAAGGATGCCCATGGCCAAGGATTAGCATCACATTGCAGTGTCAGCAGCCAGTCTGACACCAACCAGCGCAACCAGCGAATCCAGGATGGCGACGCCGAAGACTCAGGGTTACAGTGACATGGATCCCAAGGAGCGACTCCAAGAGGCTGAGAGCTTCAAGAAGTTGGCCTTCTTCGGGATTGCCGTTTCGACTGTGGCTACTTTGACGGCTATCATTGCGGTGCCGATGTTGTACAACTACATGCAGCATGTCCAGAGCAGTCTGGATGATGAGATTGAGTTCTGTACCCGTCGAGCTGAAGGCCTTTGGAATGAGTTCGAGAAGATGGAAGCTATGACTGGATTGGGCCGGATCAAGCGAGATGTCGGGCACAACCAGATGCGTCGGAATGCGCCTCACCAGATGCGACGACGAATTGCGGCACGTGGCGCCCAGAGCTACTCTACCGGCGGAGATGGCGGTTATGGTGGCGGCGCTGGAGCTGGCGGAGCCGGTGGCTACTCTGGCGGCGGCGCCGGTGGTGGCGCTGCTGCCGGCGGTGGCTACTCTGGCGGTGCTGGCAACGGCGGCGGCTACTCCGGTCCCTCTGCTGGCGTCTCTAGTGCTTCTGCTTCTGCTGGCGGTGGCGGCGGTGCCTGCTCTTGCGGTGCCGGTGCTGCTGGTCCCCCTGGTCCTCCCGGCCCTGACGGCAACGACGGTACCGATGGTCAGCCCGGTTCTGACGGCCAGCCCGGCCCTGATGGCTCCTCCACTCCCCAAGGCCCCGCCGAGCCCTGCTTCGACTGCCCTGCCGGCCCTGCTGGTCCTGCTGGCGGCCCCGGCCCCAAGGGTCCCAACGGCAACCCCGGTGCTCCTGGTCAATCTCCCGGCCCTGCCAACCCCGGTCAACAAGGTCCCCCTGGTCCTCCCGGCCCTGCTGGTCAAGACGGCTTCCCTGGTCCTGCTGGTCAACCTGGTCCCGCTGGCCAAGTCTCCGACGTTCCCGGCGTTCCTGGTCCCGCTGGTCCTCCCGGCCCTGCTGGTCAACCCGGTCAGCCTGGTGCCCCTGGCGGTCCTGGCAACTCGCAACCCGGTGGTCCCGGTCCTGCTGGTGATGCTGGCGCTCCCGGTGCTCCTGGTCAGCCTGGTGCTCCTGGCGGCCCCGGTCCCGATGGTCCATCTGGTGATGGTGGTGGATGCTCGCACTGTAAGTCAATTTCAATACTTCAACTGTTTCATTTAACCCTAAATGCCTTCAGGTCCTCCCCCGCGTACTGCCCCCGGCTACTAAGCCTCCATCCAAATCGACAAGCCTGGCCCTGGAGACGATCCCCTCAGATCCTCTGGTGGCCCTTGCCATTTTTGCATGGTTATCTGACTGTAAATAAACGAATTCATTCACAAAACTGTTTTTCACACCGCATGGAAGCCTATCACATCATACAGTTAGCCCATAGCCATCTTTAGCATCGCCCAGAAGGTCGTAAGCACCAGGCAAACCAGTCTGTCCATAAAACGGTGCTTGTTTTCCAACCATGCATCCACTCACGCCTGCGCAGTCTATAATATCTCCCAATTGACGACTCTGAGAAGAGATTAATGACATCTGTGCATCGCCTGGGGCAGTGTTCGTTTCAATTGCCTCCGGCTTCCGCTACCACGTGCACAGACGTTCATTGAAATCAACAATCAATCCGATTTCTCACTTCACAGCTGATCAAATCCAAAAGTTATTTACATTTATTTATTATTATGGTTTTGAGTACAAATTCAATATTTACATGGCTTATATTATCAAATTTACAAATCTTCACGTATTATGAACTCGCCAAACTTTGACCACGCCATTCCGAGCCGATGAAGCCAGATAGTCGGGTCCGAGCAGGCCAATATCCGTGATGCCATCAAAGTGTTGCTCGCCGACAGGTCTCTGGCACAGATCTGCATCTTTGACAGAAATTGGGGGCCGCTCTTCGAAGACAACGCTGGCGCCATCATAGGAAGCACCGTGGTAGCTGATCTTCTGCGGATTCGGTTGCTGGCTCTGTCCGTTGCGGACAGCTGTTTGACGATTCACGAGTGGTGGGATCAGGTACGGGCGATGACGGCCACTGAGATATTGACAGCGTTTCGGGTCAACTTCAAAGTCATTGCCACGATGGGTCAGGCCCCAGAATCGAAGACTGCCATCGGAATCACCGGTGAAGATACCGCTATGGGTGGCGCTTTGGGCAAAGGCTGTGGTTCGGAGTTCATTGCGATATTCGAGGCGAATTTCACCGCCTGGAGCAACGAGAGTCGATCCCGGCCATAGCATGACTTTGCGTTCGTGCATGGAGGCCAGATTCCAGAGCGAAACTTCACCTTCCATTGTCACAGCAGTCGCCAGGGTTCGGCAATCATTTCCACCGGTGATAACAGGCCAGGAAGCTGTGCACGGAGCACGGCTAGAATGCGACCAATCCGCGATCGGAAGTCCCAGGAACCGCAAATCAAGCAACATAATGTTGTCATAGGGCCGAGGGTTTTCCCGCTCCGACCGACGAGTTCCAAATGTCGATGATGTGATGGCCATCCAGTGCTGCCTGATCGGATCGACCGTCATTGATGTCACGTAGCCAAAGGCATTGCGGATACGACGCTGGAGGATGTTTTCGAGGGAGAAGGCTGCCTTATTGTTGGCGACGCGCTTATCCAGACCATAGATGTTGCTCTGTACTGTCAGGGCATAGATCAGATGATCGGCAGTGAAGAGCTGGGTAATGCCGCCATCGTGTTCGGGGTCGAGATTCAGGGTGCAATTGAGGAAGGCATCGCGTTCAATGTCGAAAATGGAAAGTTCACCGCCTTCGGATCCTGCGACGAGGTGGTTTTCGTTGTCGGTCATGAATTGGAGGCAGTTGACTGGGTGGCCTGGAAGGATTTCAATGTAAATTTAAAGTCGTTTGAAGGCAAGAAAGTAAACTTACGATAGTATTCCGTCGAAACCGAAGTCACTGGCGACGCCCGAGCGGTATGAACTTGGCTGAGATTCCACAGTTTGACAGTCTGGTCCTGGCTGGATGTCGCGAAGACAGTGCCATTTCCATGTGGTGCAAGTTTTGTAATCGGACCACTGTGTTCGTGAAGATGGGCAGCTACACGGATTTCAGGCGTTTTGAAGCTTCCTGGATCACGTCCAGTGACTCCACTTGCGCTGACACTCTTCCCGAAGGCGGAAGCACCCGCAATCAGTCGATGGGCAGATGCCGTGGACGAAGTGAGCCTGGTTTGTCGATGGTATTGATCCCGTTTATGCTGGAAGAGCGCTTCGAGGACTGCTCTGGAGGTCATGTCGGAATCCCTCGGAAGTGCCGTCAGATTCGCGTTCGATCCAAGCATATCCGCTGTCGAATCGACTCCCAAAGTCGACATGGCTCTGCTGTCATGGACACCGCCTTCAAAGTCGAATGTGTGCACTGGTGGAATCTTTGTGAGGACTTGGAAATTGGAATCCTTGGATCGTCGCTCCATATGCTCCAAAATCGGTCTGAAGGCGATAATCTTGTCTTCGAGGGTAGCACGACCATCAACCGGAGCAGGGCAACAGTTTTGCAACTTCTGAATGACCCTGCTTACATCGCCTCGTCTACCAGATGGGGCTGGATTCGTATCGATGGAAGGAGTGAAGGAAGAATGACGTCCACCACCAAGACGTGCCAGATTCTGCTCATTTTCAAGCTCACTCAATAGGGAGACGGGATCCTTGCATTTGGTGACAATCGTCCAGGCATCACGGGGAATCGGATCGACCAGGACTTCATGGATGGCTGTTTTGTCGTTCAATCTGATCAGTGGAGCCGTTAGGAACATCCGGACTTTTGGTAGAAGCCGACAGTAGACGTCTTCGAAGGGGGATACATCGTCCATGAGCTTCAGGATGTCGACGGTCGCGATTCGGAGCCAGATGTTCTACAATTTCAAAAATAAGGTTACTGTAGGTCAAATTGAAAAAGTAAAGCTTACCGGATGGACCAAAAACGGCACAATCCAATCAAACAACCCAAAAATGGTCGCATTATCGAACAGATTGTTACTTCGGAAAGCGTAAATGCATCTAAGCGCTTCCAAAACGACAAACTCCTCGGCACTTTGGAGCCCCTCCTTCAAATAAGGGATGAAAAACCAGCCTTTCCGATTCTTGATGATGACGCTCTGGCAGTTCTTGAAGAAGGAGACCTTCATCCGCCAATTCGGTTTACAGGTGGTTCCAAGGTACTCCAGAATGTCGTCACTGCTGGCTCCGACGTCGTGGAAGAAATGGCACAATTTGGTCAGATTGTCCTCGGCGAGAAGGGCCTGCTGGACGGCGTAGTTGTCCATTGTGATGAATTTGGTGAACATTTCGCGGATGTGGACGAGCAGGGACTGCTTCTCGACTTCATTCAACTTCGAAGCTGCCGTCGTTTCTTTGACGTTTTCAGTTTTCGGGCCATCCGTCGTGTCCGTTCCGATGGCACCCCCAGCTTCACGGGCGTGATTCATGCCTTCCTGGAAGAATCGGAACGCGGTTCGGGCTAGGATGCCGAGATTCCCGGCCACTGCCATCAACGTCATGGGGGAGGTTTTCTCGGATTGGAGAAGATGCCGCATCTCTGGGATGATGTAATCTACAAAGAGCCGGGTTTCAACGACAGGGATCTTCTTGAAATTGGCAATGATCTTGATGAGGACATGGATGGCTTCGGTTTGGACGAGGGTGAACTTGTCGGAGAAGAGCTTCACGAGGTAGGGGACGATTCGTTCTGCGATGATGTTTTCGGTTGCGTGTTGGGAGAGCTCGTCGAGGAGTTGAACGGCATCGATCTTGGCTCTGACGGTTCGGCAGGAGCGGATATTCGATGTGACGAGGCTGATTAGCAAGACTACAGCCTGGGAGTTGTCTTTCTTGAGATATTCGAAATACTGGTTCCGCTCGACATGAAGCTTGATGATGGCTTCATCTGGGAGAATTGGCACGACCCGATTGAATGGCCTATCTTCATTTCCGACCTTCCTGGACATGGTTACGACCTTCCGGAAGCCTCCAATGTAGTGGTAGAGGAAGGATTCGAAGATTGGTGGGAAGAGGTTCGGGGCGTGGAAGGGGGCATACTGTAACACTCGCTTTTTCATTACCGTACCCAAAAAGGTGAAAATCAACTCACAGCAGTGTATTTCGCTTCCCTCAAAAGCGGATCCCGCTCCAACATAATCGTAATCAGCTCCCTCAACTCCTCCGGTAAGCTATTACAAATCCGATTCATGTGCATTTCGACGTATTCCGCCTGCTGGTACTCCATCAATTCCCGGAAAGTAAACGCCGGCTTCGACGAGAACAGCTCCACCAAAACACAACCACACGAAAAGATGTCCATGGCATAGGTCCGATCAGCTGTGAGCTTGTGCATTTCGCTGAATTCGCGATTGAAACTTGAATCGATATCTCGAGATGGCTTCAATCTTTCGGGTGCGATGTTGCAGCCATCTAGGCGGTTTGGATTGAAGAAAAACGTGAATGTCGATGGATTATCCTGCAAAATCATACATAAACCAACCCTATTAAGACAACCAAACTCACAGAAGGGAAGAAAGTCGGCTTAAACGACGCAAAATCGGCCATCGTAACCCATGTCGACGACGAAATCAACAAATTGGTCGATTTGATATCGCCATGAACGATCTCTGCCCGTTTGCATTCCTCCAAGGCTTTCAATAGTTGGAAAGCAATCCAACGTTTCTCAACATCGACAAGAAAGGGTTGAATGTTCATCCGATCATGGAGGGTGTCTTTGTGGAAGGGGCGCAGGAGAATGATGTGGCTCCACTCTTTCCTCTGGAAACGGCCAACATTTTATATATATTTTTTCGACTTTTCAACTTAAAACACTCCCAACTTACATATTTAACAGTATATCCAAAGCAATTTGAATATGTCGACACTCCAAGCTTGCTGTCGATCTTTTTGATTTCGTCGAGGAACTTTTTCGCATCAAAAGCCTGATCCGGAAAGACGAAAACCTTTGCCATCATGGGGACGCCTTCATATTTGACCCGGGCAACTTTCATGAAGCGAGTGTTTCCGAGACTGGAAGAAAAATATATATAAAGAAGGGGTGATAAAGATGGAAACGTACCTTTGAACAAATGTGAATTCAGGACCCGGAAAATACGTCTCAATGGGGGTGATAACCCGAGGCAATGGGGTGATTTGGACGTTACCCATGGTTAGGGGATATCTGTAAAGGGATTGGATTGATGATAATGTAAGAAATGAGGGAACAAAGCGAGGGGGAATCGGAAGTGATGGGTCAGATGAGCTGAACAGCTGGCTTGGACGGTCATTATGCGCGCTTGGCGAAATGTGCCCAACAACTAATTGAGTTTATTTTGTTTATTGTAAGTGTTCTATCATTGTAAGTTTACAGAATGGCTAACCCTCATCTCAAAGATGCTGAGAAAGCAGGAAGATTGAAACAGAAACCCATTCTGAAGGCCGTATTTATGTGGTTAGAAAGCCCCGCGCAATTTGTAATAACCCTGGCAAAACGCACCCAACAACAATCAGCGCTGAATCACATGTCGGGTCCGAATAACAATCCACGCTTGTGGCGCGCTTTAGATCGGCTTTTCCTCCACAAACCTTTATTGATCGCCATTATTAGTCGTTTAAGATGTTGGTGGCGGGTCCATGCCACAACTCACATGACAAACCGATTGTCTATCAGTCCATTTTTACAACTTTTCGAGCCTGCATTCCCCATTTCGGCCATCTCCGTCTATCATTATCACTATCAGTACCAAGGAAACCCCCATTCACTTAATTTCACTTTTAACTTACCGATAAGGCTTGCCCCATTCCGTAAAGTTCGCTAAATTGATTTTGTTTTCCTTTTTTTTCAACGACCAAACCCTTGTTTTTTGTTTACATTTTCGAGTTTTCGTTTTGTGATGTTTGTCCACTTCGCCTTTACAAATAGTTTTCACTTTCAGGGTGCCTTTTTATCATTTCCGGGTAACTAACCATGGTGGAAGCACTGGAACGAGCCAAAAACTCGATCCGTCAAGAGTTGGATGCCGTTTTGAAGATTGCGGCGCAGCAGCATCGAGATGAGGGGAAGATTTTTGAGTGAGGATTACTGTAGTCCTAGGAATCGACTAAATGAGACTTTTCAGTGATACTTGTCAAACCATCTGCAACGTCGTGGAGGCCGCGTTTATCCACGGCTTGAAAGATGCGTTTTTCTTGAAGGGCAGTCGATATAGCAAGTATCCGGAGCCGGTTTGTTACTGTAGATCGGACTGGGATATGAAATTGAAAGTTTTTCTTTTCAGAATTTCTGGCCATTCGTTTCAAAATTCACTCACCGAAGCACAATGAACCAAATTCAGGGGTTGAAGCTGATCAACAGCGAAATTGGGCGGTCTCGGGCTTGGATTCGACTGGTTTTGAATGAGCAGCAGTTGGAGAATTATATCAGTTTGATGGGGAAGGACTTTAAACAGTTGAGGTTGGCTTTGAGAGTTTCATAGACAGATTGAAAATGGTCTGTTTTCAGCATGTTCTACGTCAAAAACGCCTTCCTCCGCGACAGTGAACGCATTGAAGCCTTCCTCGGATATCTGAAGGCCCTCAGCAAGATCCCCATGAAAACCCCTACCAATTCGTCTCTTTTGAACTCATGGACGCCGTCTCCGTTGATTTTGGCTGGATTGGTTTCCGGAAAACCGCAACGGGTCACACTTCTGTCCGGAATTACGAGGCGGAATGCGTCGTCAAGCTCGCTTCTGAATCATCATGACGATGACGCCCCGGAGGAGGCTATGAACGCGCTTGACCTCCTCGATGAAAACACATTCGATGATGATGGCGCTTCATCGACATATTCCCATCAATCCATGATGGATATGGGTCAGATGGGCCAGCCGATCAGCTTTTCCGCCAATCTGAAACCGACCTATGCGCCGTTTTTGAGCTCGACACCGGAGAATGGGCCACACTTCAGGCGGATCGGGTCGGGATTCCAGTTGGAGCCACCCATTGAGGACACTCCCATGGAAGAGGTCATTGTGAATCGACGAAAGACGACCCGGATTCGCCGGATTTCGAGAGCAGATTCCGATGAGAAACGCGGAAACGACTTTCCGGGGAGCAGTTCTTTGCCGAGTGGGGTTGGGATGATGTCGCTGCAGGGGATGATGAACAGCAAGAAATCTGCTCCAGAATTCTCGAAACTTATCCCAGAAGTTGAGCCTACTGTCGAAACGGTGGAAGAGATTGAAGCTGAAACGGTAGAAGAAGAGCCAACACCCTCAGTGTCAGCGCCCTCCGAGCCAGAAGCAATGCCCGTCCCTCAACATCTCCCATCACGTCCCCAGATGATCATCGGAAGCCTCGGCCATGCCAGTTCACTCCCGCGTCAATTCGGTGGCATGTCTCTTCACGACGAAATTCTCGAAGCCTCGCTCCATGGCCGTGACAGTGCGAGCAGTGTCTGCCCCGAAAGTAGTCCCAGTAGCAGTGGGCCTTCATCTCTTGGCAACAGCCTTGCTCGAGCTTGGCCATCATCGCCATCTCGAAAGGAGTCAAATTCCAGTGGCTACAGTAATCGGAGCTTCGACAACGGCAATGGCCACACCCTCCATTCAGCACTGCATTCCGTCCTTCAAAGCGAAGCCAACCTCGAATCTATGGACTCAGCCACGCCAAATGAGTCCTGCAACCTCATCGCTGAAGACCTGGCTACCCTGGTCGACGATGGCACGAGCACCCTTGCTCCGACATCTGAATTGGCCCGAACACCGATTGTCACAACCCCTGAAGACGACTTTGAGCCTATTATTGTCGATGACGAGATCCTCAAAGAAACGGATGAATACGGTATCTCCAGAAGTGTACTCGATACATTGACTCAGATTCCGGTTGAACAAGGCCTTCAAGCACAGGATTATCGTTGTGTTTCGTGTCGGAAGAGTATTGGCGAGCCGTTTGGGAAGTATTTGTAAGTTACAGTATACCTATTTGCGCTACAGTATGCCAATTAATGACCATTTCAGCACTTGCGGCCTTGACGCTCGCTACTACTGTCTCGACTGCTCCAAGAAAGGCGACGAAAGCATCATCCCAGCACGGGTTGTCATGAATTGGGACATCAAACCCCGTCCGATCTCAAAGGCGTCCAAGGCTTTCCTCCGAGCTACCACTGATCGACCTTTGATTAAGATTGACGAACTCAATCCAAAGCTTTACGATGTTTCAAAGGAAATGAATAAGATTCTCGTAAGTTTACCACCATAACCATCTCAAAATTTCAAGTTGACGTCTTTCAGAAACTCCGCGAACGCCTAGCCCTAACCTGCGTCTATCTCCTGACCTGTCGCCAGTCAGTCTGCGAAGACTTCAAGCGTCGTTGCTGGCCCCAGGAATACCTCTATGCCGATGTTCACATGTACAGTGTCACGGATCTCCAGGACGTCATCAACGGACGATTTGAAACGAAAATCTTGCTACTTTTGAAGCATTGCATTTTCCATCTCCAAAATTGTCAGCTATGCTTGCAGAAAGGGTTCATCTGTGAGCTGTGCAATGCGCGGAAGGTTATCTACCCATTTGAAGTTGATACTGTCAATCGGGTATGTTTTCAAAAGTGCATTATAAGTTGCAATGATAAATTGGTCATTTTTCAGTGCAAAGCATGTGGCGCCGTCTACCACATCAACTGTTTCAAGGATGTCGACTGTCCGAAGTGCGTTCGCAAGGCCAAATATGTCGCTGATAGACGGGGCGATCTGTTGCCATTGGAGTAGCAGGTTTTCAGTTGCTTTTCCATGGCATTGTTGTTAAAAAGTTGTTCATTTTCAACGTGTACTTTGTTGAGTCGTTGTATAAGAGTAAGCTCTCAGGTATTACAAATGATTTCAAATTTATTGTTGTAATACTTAAAAGTTAATAAATACTACAAAGTTGAAACTACAAGGTCGTTCAGATTTGGTTTCCTTAGCGGTGTTGTGATGAACGACACACAGAATCGATAGTGTAAAAGTCACCGTACGCCGCGTAGTGAAAAGACCTGTGCGTTCCCGCGTGCTAACATCGTGGAGGTCTGCAAAAAGCCTTCCCCGATCCTAGCAAGCCGCCATTAAAGTTGTACTTACAAAGAGCCTACTGATAAATTTCAATACCCAAACTTGGAATGCCATTCCCATTGTCTGTCTTGCCCTACGGGTACGGATCACATGGCGAAAGCATTTTTCGCGAGTTCATGTTGCAATAAAGCGCTTCGATTGTTTTATTGTGCATTTAAATTCCACGTCCACCAATCGACTCAAAAAACCGCGTTTAACAACAAAAAACAATTAAATTTACTTTGCTACTTGATATTTACATGTGTAATTTATGCTTGTTTGTAAATTTTCATTAATTCAAAACTGAATAAAACAAGGCAAACTGATTTACACAAATCCAAAATTCAAGATTTTCAAACAATATGGTAAGGTCTATGTTTTAATTTCACAATAACTTTTAATATTTGTTTCCGTTTTTTTAGAATTAGACGTGGAAATGTTTTATGAGCATTATTTATAAGGACATAAAAGATTTTTTGAGGCTAAACACAGAGTTAAAATGTTTCCAGAGTCTGGAAAAGGTGGATCATTGGTCTTTCTTGGTGGGATCCTTTGATTTCTTGCAATTTTCAAACTTTATGGGACATTTCATGATTTGTTTTGCTAAAAAACCGAAGATTCTTCTTATGGAAACTCAAAAAATTGCAACGTGGTGAAACTTCTTTAGTTTCAGAGGTGTATATAAAGCATTCAACAGAATTCCAAGCAAACCAACATTCGACATGAACGCTCAACTCGTCTACGTTGCTCTCCTTCTCGTTCTTCTGACCGTTGTCGCCATCAACCCTGCTGCAGCTCGTTTTCTCATTCGCGGCAAATAAATGTCTTCATTTCTGGCAGATGTCATAGATTGAAAGCGGTTTTGTTCAAGTTCCATCTGACAGGTATTGTCACCATGTCGAGACCACTTTTAAACTCTGTGATGTCTTTAATAAAGTAAATTCAGCAACTTGAGAAATAATACTGCCAGTTGATCGCGAATTTACAGTGATCGCCCGCCTCAATGCTTTTTTCCACGTTAAAACAAAATAGTCCTTTGGATGGGTGATTATGAAGGAAAAGTAGGGATGTGGGGGATTTCTTTGACGATTTCAACTTTTTCATAGATTAGCAAAAAACCCTTTAATCGAATTGAGCAAAAAAGACTGTCAGAGAACACAAAATAACCGAAAACGGCAAGAGGAAATCAGCGGTATTTTCAGCTTAAAAAACGGTCCGATCGCGATTTTAAGCGCAAAAAAACCAAAAACGGCACTGATCGGTGAAATTGTGGCAGGGGACAGTGTTACAGATTGTTTGTATGATGATTCTTGACGATCTGCTGCCACGAAGGTCTTTTTCCACGTAAAAACAGAACAGTCTTTTGGATGGATGATTAGAATGGCAAAGCGGGGATTGTGGGTGATTTGTCCATTGGTTTTGACTATTCTTATGATAAACAGAAGCTCTATTAGAGTTTTTATCAGGTAAGACTGGCAGGGAACGCAAAATGTCCCGAAAACGGCAAGAAGTAAAACCACTGTTAAAAAAGCTACCAGAACGATTTTGCAATTTTGCGTTCTTGTAAGTACAAAAATTGCCAAATTTCAAGGTTTTTTGATAGCAATGGATAGAATACTCTGAAAAAAGACTCTTTTGATGTTTATGAACTTACCATCTTCGGTATTGGCTTTCGAATTCCTGATTGAGAGGTATTTTCACCTTGAAACGCGGTTGGGGCTTTATTTTTAGTTATGATTAGCAACAAATTTATTAATGTAATACTTAATAGTTAATAAATAGTACAAAACTGAAACCACATATTACGTCATGAACTCATAAATGAACATCAGAACTATGTATTACTGAGCAAGTTGTTTGTAATGGATTTGAAAGATTCAATGGAATGATTGCACTGCTTGGTGATAGGCTACGCTCCAGGTTTACGAGAGCCACGATGGGGACAGGACCGAGGCGGTGAGGACTGTGGGATTGAGCACCGGAGGTGATAGGAACGATGGGGAAAGGACGTTGGCGGCGATGGCCATGGGACTCAGGATATCGGGACAGAGGCCGAGGGGGGATAGGATGAGAGATGTGAAGATGTAGGGGTTCAGGACGTTGGGAGAGAGCAACTAAAATTGTTTTGTATAGTTTTGGTTACTGTAGGTTTGGGGTGGACTTACGTATGGTGTCAACACGAAAGATGTGAAGGCGAAAGGACCCAGGATGAAAGGACCGAAGATGTACGGGCTCAGGATGAAGGGGTTGAACATGGACGGCGTCAAAACCCAGGGAGACAGGATGGAGGGGTTCAGGACCGGCGGGCAGAAAATGTTCGGCGAGAGGATCACAGGACCGAGAAGGACGGCACCAATCTGCCAGGCGAACATATAAGGTGACAAAACGACGGCATTACCGACAGTGATCAAGTTACGCTTGCGACGAGCGTGCTCATTGGGCTCCAAGAGATGTGTCTTGTTGGTGGCAATGTATTCAACCGTGCGCCACAGGGCTTCCTCCATCTGGGCGTCGGTCATGTTGTCATAGATGTTCAAGTCTTCGAGGTCTATCTCTTCCTGAGGGACACCCTGATCTTTCAATAGCTTCTCGACCTGATGCCGCTTGACAAACGCAAATCCTTTGCTATCGTAATTCTGTTTTTGGCCAGGGAACAGCGACTTCTCAAAAATCTTGAAAGAACCCAAAATACGTTCAGTCGATTTCATCAAAGGTCCTGTGATACCTTCATCGAACATGCCCAGCTTCTCATAGAGCCCGAGGGCTTCATCGATGTGCACACTTGTGCCGGAGACGTCCATCAACAGTTTCATGACCTTGTCGCGATCGGCTTGGGTTAGGCCAATGTTGCGCATCATCTGAAAATTTTACTTTCTAATACATTTTGCTTATTATACGGCCTACCCCTGGAATATTGGCAAAATTAGACGGATCCCGGTTCTCCTTATCATCATACATGGCCAAGATATTCGGCGACATGAGTGTCTTCGGCGCCTTGTTACCCTCATTCAACGGCATCAGCGGCATGAAACGTGGACTGAACACGCGGTAGGATTCTGAGTTGTTGCCAGAACTATCTGAGTTGGTCACTGAGAAGAGGAGTTTCATCGCGTCGTGCATGATACCGCCGGTTGACATCTGCAATTTCCCAAATTTAATAATTGTCAACCTCATTACAGTAACCCACCCTCTCTTTCGGTGTTAGGGTAGCTTCTTCATTGTCAACAACCAAAT
>KB455117.1:5858-73006 GCA_000341325.1 Panagrellus redivivus
TGTCGAGGTAAATCATGTTTATGGTCTTTCAAAAAGGGCTCTTTCCTCCGATCCGACAAGAAAAAGCTAACAAAGATGATCCCAGATATCAGTTTCCGATCCAATTCTGCCATCATAAATGCTTCTAAAACTAGCACGCAAGCTGCGATTACGGTCGTGGCCCACTGCCTTTTTGAAGGACGGTACATCCATGCAGTTTGCGAGCACGCACATAGTTGTATTAGCTTTATATTTGTTGGAACTTCCAATCTTTTTCCAAAACTGCAACCCCATTTTTGTCCAAAACTTGATACTACTCTGTTTCAAATTTATTCCACCATGCCATACCCTCTAGCCAAACTACCGTATGGTCTCCGATGCCGACTAACTGATCTCGCTACCACCGTTGAACGTTACAACCTTCAAACTGCCGCTGGCAATCCTTCCATCTGTCCACCAAAACTTCAACTCATTGAAGTTTCAAATTGTTCTTATTTTGTATCCGAAAATGGAACGCTCGCTCATTATAAAACTTCAACGCCGTCTGTTTTTGATGAAAATCGTCTCATTATGTGTCATTACATAATATATATGACAGGTTTATCATTCCGGGATTTTAAATCTAATATTTTTGACCAAATTCTGTTTGACAAAGCTCTTTTATTTTTGGAAGAGTGCTATCTTTCCACTTCGTTTTTTACGACACTAGGAACACTGTTTTCGGGCTGGCATGACATCACAATCGTTACCAATGCCAATGACAGCTTCAATCTTATCGATGTGCTCACTGCATTTCCAAATATTAAAACGCTTAGTACTTTTTGTTATACTACTAACACGTGGGTAACTGACCTCCTACAGTCAGAAAATCACTCACTCGAGTGTTTGGAGTTATATTTTGGCATGGAAACAGCAAGGTTTGAAAAATTTAGTTTCAACGATCTGCTGATGATGTTAAAAGTTAGTTTATATTCATATTAATATAAGTAACATTAATAACAAAATGGTTTATAGGCACAAAAACCAGGCTTCATACTTTATCTAACAATTAAAGATGACCCGAAAGAATTTGAAGTGTACTTTTCCGAGCTAAAGCAAGTTTTGAACGAAAACCTTGCCCAAGGTAGACCATTGGACAAGAATTGGACTAGGGTTTTTGTTTCGTACGAGAAATCATGTTCAGACGTCTGGCATATACCTCTCAATGTTTGAATAATAACACCACGTCAAAAATATGAGAATAACAATGTTTTATAAAGCATTACCATAAAAAGTAACATACTTACAAGGAAGACAGGACAGGTGGTACGGTATAGCGCTACTGTGAGAATCCTGAAATCAAATTAAAGTTAGAAAACGTTAAATAAAATGTAATGAACGAACCATTCTGTGATCGCTGGCAAAGGAAGTTGGCCACATTCGACAGCCGAAGTGCGGTACCCGGCGAGTTGACCGCAGCAGTCGCAGTCAAAATGTGTGCCACTTTTGCCATGCCAGTGTTAATGGAGTCGTTCGGATCAAATTCCGACATTGCTGGAGAATCTGTCGATGTTGTTGGTGGCCGTTGGAAGCTCAATCGCCGCTGGCTACTCAGAACTGTTTGCGATCGGGTCACAATTTGCTTCTTCGATGTTGACTTCACTCGGCGTGTCGGTGGAGTTGCCTTTGTCGGTGTGCCGGCATTTCGGTCTTGATATTTCGCCTGGCAAAGTTGGAGGAAAGCGCGAGATCGTTCGATTTCTTCGCCGAGCCAGACATCAGATCTGAAATGGCCAACTATAAGTATCATAAAAACAAAAAGAAAAGCTCACCGAAGCCGATTAGACAAAGTACGCTTCACATTGTCGACGTTCAATTCCGCCAGTCGCTCGGTCGCCTTCACCGTATAAGAAGCATAGTTAGTGGCTCCAAATTGATTGAAACCTTGGCTGCACGACTGATAGTCAGAATTCAGCAGGATGGATGCCATGCTGTTCGCGATAATACTGCTGGGGGACATGTCGTCGATCTTTTTGAGCGATTCAACGGGGACATTGTCGATGATCAAGGGCCCTGAAACGGAAAAAGTGAAATACAACGTAATTTTATATATAATTTCAGCTCAAAAACCCACGATCTTCGAAGTTGAACAAAGCTTCTTCATCTTCATCGCTGGAATGCTCCAGAACACGACCAACAAAGACCATTTCGTCGTCATCGGGGGTTTGAGTGGCATCGTGGAACGCGCGGTCGAAGACGGATTCTGAAAAGTGGTATTCGCACACTTAATGAAGCTAAAAAGTAAGCTTACCACATTCTGAGCCTTCCTTACTTGGTGGTGCCGCGGGAGAGTTGAAAGAAAACGCGAAAGTGTCGTTATCAACCGCCGCTGCTGGCGTCGCTTCCCTCGACGTTCCGTCTTTCAAGAAAAACGGACTTTCAGCAATCTGTGAAGCCGGCACTGCCCCCAAATCGAAGGTGTAGCGTGGTTGAGACGCTCCCGGCGGCGGTCCAGTGAATTTCAGAACGAAAGGGCTCTGCGTCGGCGACTTTTCCCTGTTACTGAAATACAGCGGCATCGGAGTGACCGCCGTGGAGCCATCTTTCAGGAACGACGGTGTTTCAGCGACTGGATCGTTTTCCAAAGGCGATGCGAGGGAGAAGGCGACTTTCGGAGTCGCCTTGGGCGATTTCAGGGAGGATGGACTGTTGGAGGCGGCGCGCGACACGGGATTCGACGCAAACAGATCCGGCGATGGGAAAGTTTCGACGCTCCTGGGTTTTGGGGCCGGTGTCGAGGCGAATGGGCTTTCGGTGACTGCCCGAGGCTCCAGCAAAGACGCCGAGATGTCCAGGGAGAAGTAACCGCCATCAGGGTCAGTGCTTGCAGCGAGGGTCGAAGTCTGCGTTTCCACGGCGGTTTTCGCGAATGGACTCTCCGTGACAGCACGCGGCGGCAACTGCGAAGCGGATATGTCCAGGGAGAACATTGAAGCGGGGCTGGATGGAAAAGAAACGTTACAGATAACGTTTCCGAAAGCGAAGGATGGTTTTCAAAAAGCAGACAAAAACAGCTTTCACAGCTGATTTGAATTCGTGTTAGAACCTATTTATCATTTAGGTTGATTTCCACCTTGTTTTGACCTGTTTGAGCAATTAGCTTTCACATTGCTATTTAGCACGACACAAGTTTCTGGCATATTTTTACGAGTAACAGAAACACTACAATGTAAGAATAAGCTCTTAATTAGTTATAATCATGTTTGAGATCAAAACATGGCCATTATCTAGCGGTATCATCCAAAAAACTAAAGCATTTCGACAACGTGGCGAGATGGCCGAGCGGTCTAAGGCGCTGGTTTAAGGCACCAGTCTCTTCGGAGGCGTGGGTTCGAATCCCACTCTCGTCAGATATATTTTTTTTGTATTTGCTTTTTCATTGGTAATTTGCATTTTACTTTTGATAACTGCGAAGCTAAGAAAAAATTTTTCAACTGTCGTCAATGCGGTAATTCTCGTATTTTTTTGATAATAAATAAAACGTTTATTACGAATATCACAGATAAACAGAGATTACCATTGTATATGACTATGTTTCACATAACACATTTGATAAATAAAAACAACAAAATAAAAGATCACGGATAAATTGATATTGAGAATGCGATTGATACGAGAAAGTACGACTTGAGATGAGTGGGAAGAGTGTCTCACAGGGGGCGGATACTGTAGCCGGGAGAGTACTGTGGATGTGTGCAGAATGAATGCGAATAGGGTACAAACATGTTTAAAAAACAGTTTCCTGATCTTGGAAGGAAAGTTATGCGAATTATGACGAGATTGGAAGGCGGGTGTGAAGGTTGCGTAGAGTTATCACGAAACGGGTTCAAACTTAAGCAGATTGGCGTTCTTCTGCATGTCCAACAGGGAGCAGAGGCCGAAGGCGAGAAGCGGGTTCACTGATAACTGAAAAAGAGTCATTTAGATAGGTTTAATGGAATGAAATGACAAACTTACAGATGAAAGCGCACTCAAGTCCGGCATACTTTGCGGGGTGGCTGCCATCGGCGAATACAAGCCAGCGGCGGCACTGAACATGCTACTCAGATCCAATGATGTCGGTGCGGTCGCGCCAAGCATCGGGAAGCCAGCGGCAAGGAGCGGATTCGCCGCCAGGGCTGCCATGGTCGCCGCATTCTGTTGGGCCTTCACGGATTCGTACATCATGGCGGGAGTGATGAGATTCCGCTCGACTTGGGACATGAATTCTTCCGGCCTCGGTGTGTGCAGGGCCATGTGTTGCTCGATGGCACCCTTCTTCTTGTTGTACCAATTGCAGAAGGCACACTTGTAGGTCATCAACCCCTTCGGTGTTTCATGGCCCATTCGATGAAGATGCAACTTGTCTTCGGTGTCGACCCTGAAGGGACAGTCGGAACACGTCAGCGAAGCCGATCCACCCTCTCCAACGATATCGTCCAGCCGGCACGACAGGGCACTCGCTGTTCCATCGGATTCTGACGCTGACCGTACGCTACTACACGGTGATGATGTCGTGGCACTGCTGCTGAGGCATGAGGACGCGGATTCTGCAAACAACGAGAAGGATTAATTTATGGTGTGTGACACGCGAAGATACAAAGCTCAAAAATACGTTATAAACGACCACTAGAATACACTTTTTATGTAGGGAGCTGTGAGTCGGTTTAGTTGGAACTCGGGACAGGGCCAAACAATGGCACTTTGTAGGGAGGAAGTTAAAAAGTTTCAGCGTCAACGGCACGGAGTCAAGAAACTTGATTAAAAGGGAACACCGTTCGTGGTTTGCACTTTTGATGGATTTTGGGGAGAGTTCTAATTTTGACACTTGGGTGGCAAAAGTTATTTTCGCACCTTAGTGGCAAATAGTTTTTTTCACACTTTGGCGTCAAAAGTTAAAATTAGAAAGCTAAAAACTCACTGTTTGAATAGACTGGGCTAAAGTTGATCTTGATAGACAATGGCGTACAAGCTGACGGTGTCGCGCAATGCCCTGAGGCGGCGCTGACCTCATTGAAGGTCCGTTTGCATTGGACGCACTCAAAGGGTGAAACACCGTGGGCGGCATGCAGGTGACTGATAAGGGCATCAACGGATTCCTGCTCGAAGAAGCACACAAGGCATCTGAAGACAGGGCTGGCCGATGTGGAGGAAGTGCTGACAGATGAGCCCGGGGATTCTTGCTGGTGCTTCCGCGCAGGGCTTGCCTTTGAAATGTGGCTATGGGTCGCATGGATGTGGAGGGGCTGCTCATCGGTCGTGAGGACCTCTTCCTTGATGTCACTGTGCATGTCGAAGGCCTTGGAACGGGAGTACTTTGAGACGACGCGGATGCCATGGGTTTCTGGAAACATTTTAGGTAAAGTTTCGTTTAGATAAGTTTAAAATGCCAAAAAAACTCACTCGCAACATGTCGAATCAAATCGGCCTTCCATTTTGAAGTCCTGTTACAGTACTTGCACTTGAAGGGTCGCTCATTTGTGTGAACCCGTTTGTGGCGAATCATCTCCGAAACCCATTTGCCTTGATAGCCGCAGATGGAACACATGCGTGTGCTCACATCGGGATCGGTCTCAAGGCGCTTCATTTCGACTTCATCGTCGGGGAGTTCGATGGCTTCAGTTTCTGTTTGGTAGCGTTTCGCGTTGGGGTCGACATCGGCACGTTTGGCGACCAAGCCGTCGAGAGTGTTGTCGCTGTTTCCGATGATTCGGCGGCGTTTGCGTTCTTCACGGTGCTGGAAAGACTTTACCGTAATGCTAAACTGTCAAAATCGTAAAGTTAAAGTTCAGCCAACCTTATGCGGATACACTGGAATCTTCATATCGTTATCCTCATTGGGACTGTTGCTCGACGAGCTAAACTGATCAAGACACTTGGCTAAAGTGAGTTCCAGAAGGCGTTGAACCCCTGGTTCCGGGCTGCATCCGGCGTCACTATCCGTGGCGGAGGCCGGTCGGGACGGCGAGCTGGCCATGACTGATGCTTCGAACTGATAAGATTTTGGATTTCAGAGGCAGACAGCAGACTGGGTGGGAGTGTCGGGGTGGCACCACGTTTTAATGGGACAATGTAAGACGGGACTTGACTTTCTGAAAAGTGTGGCATAAAGTGGTGGGAACGAACACACGAACTTGCGTGACAATGGGAGGAAAAGGTTTGGTTTGTAGGTGGGTGTCGCCTCAGGGCATACAAAAAAGAAGTGTTTCCTGGTATTCAGACTTTGGGACCGGACGCGCAAAGATGGCGAAAACATGTAAGGTGGGAGGTGGGCTGACGGAAACTGGGGGTTGATGGCCGGGTGGGTTACTGTAGTGAGGTCTGGGGTCAACCTTGAGGGCAATGGGGGTACGGTAGGTGGGATGGAAGGGCATATGTTAGGGGGTCAGTGGAGCTCCGGACTTCCGAAAGCGACCACTCCAGCCGGAGACCCGTCTTCGAGTCTGCGAGGCGCCTTCTTCCGCTTGCCGACGACCACCACCGATCTCGGTAGGCGGGTTGCGCAATCTCGAGGGAGGCGTCCGTGAGAAGCCGTGATGGTCGTCGACGTCGTCGTCATCAGCGCACTCCTTCCTCCACAAAAACCCTTGCGCTGCACGCTGAATACAAAATGCTGCTCCTTCTCCGGGCCTGAAGGGGGCGGAGCCGGCCGTCTCGGGTCAACACGCATCGGCCTCGAGAGTGACCGCCGGTCAGTGCCGCTGGCATTGTTGGACTCGCGCGCACATACCTGTAGGTGCAATGCAGCGTGATGCTTACAGAAGAAGCCGCCAGGCGTTACACGTACCGGCCCCTTCTTGCTTGCAGGCCGCAGCGCGGAACAACAGGCGACTACAGAGACACAAAAAACAACACAAACAGACGCACTGGGGCCAAGGGCCAGGGGTAAAGGTGGGAGGGCCTAGGGCTCTCCGGGAGGAAAGGTGGACCTCAGGAAGAAGAAGAAGAAGGCAAGGGGGGTTTCATCGTCGTCCAACAACACCACCCTTTTCGCCTCCTAGTAGTGCCAGCCGGTACGAGCGCGGTGGTCTTCGAAGGTGCGCGCGCGTGTATTGTGCACGCAGCCAGCAGCAACCGACTCGCGAGAAGCCTGGGCTCGCGAACTGCGAGGATGGATGCAAAGCTGGAAGAGTGCAGATCGCGGGATCGCGATTCAGGAAGTGCGAGTGGGACTTTTTTTTGCAAGAGACACAGACACGGAAACGTGGGAACCTGGGACTCGCGCGCTTTGGGTAGACATGTTGATTAGGGGTGATCAGACTGATTTCGACAACTGTAAAGTGCGTTTTCGAGATCCTCTCAACATTCTTAAACCAAAAAAACAGTTTCAAAACAGCGTAACAGCAAAATTTCAAACTTTCGTTGCGAGACCCGATCGCTGACCCCTCCATTTCCGCAAGTTCGAACCATCTCGAGCCATCCTCATTTCAGACAAAGCCTTTTTTGGAGACACGCTTCTGAATCTATTCAATTTCAACCCCTTTTTTTGTCGCCCAGATCATGACCATCGCCGATGGCCTTCGTCGCTTCGTCGGCCCTGAAAAAAGCGGCCGTAAACAACCCGCCGATCAGAATCACACCCTGAAAACTGAAGAAAAAAAGGCTCAGTAGCCAGCCACACGTGCCTCACTGAAACGATGCATACATCGTCGCCAAGAAGAAGAGGTAATTGACCCTCCAGGATTGAAAAGGAGCAATGGTGTAAGTGACACATCGAAACACATACAGACATACTCGGAAGGAATGAAAAGAAGAGTCTTCTTCGGCTCTCGAAGACATCGCGCGGAAGGCGATGATGATGACCGCATCTCATCTTCACATCGGTGTCATGGTCTTTTCACTGCTCTCCAAACATGGTGGTGATGACATGACACTTGTAGCCAGTCGGAGGAGAGTTACGTGTTGAACGTGTTCAGTGGTTACACAAGGCACCGTAGGAAGAAAGGGGCAATGGAAAGAGAAGCAGGGCATCAGGCTAAGTGGGTGTCTGCCTGTTTGGAGAGGGTTTGCAACATGGGGGCGGGGGTTGAATTTGGAGGGGGACTTTCGGGGTTCGGGAAGTGGGGGAAATTTGGAAGTTTCGTGTTTGAGATCTGTCACGCTTTGGATTAGATACGCTTTTTTGGCGCAATAAAGTTTCCCAAAACAGTAAATCTCAAATTTTTACGCATAATTTCAAACACACAATTTCGAAAGTCAAAATGACGTCCCCAATTTGCAGACCTCCTCCAAAACGACAACTTCCCATCTTTGAACTTGCTCCAAATGTGTCTCCAACCTTTGTAGTCACCAATTACACGCAGTTACACGTCCTCTGTGTAATTAGATTAAGTCATTTTCAAAATTATAGAGGTGTAAACTCGCATGAAAAGCGTATGTTATGTAAACAATAAAGTTGGTGAAACGGGTTGTTGGAGCGGTCGAGGAATACCGGGATGGTGCAGTCAAGCAGTGCAGGAGCAAAGCTTACATTAGTCACTAACCCGGAAGAAGAAGCGCGGCCGTTTGGCCGTGCTAGTGGCCGACAGCCGCGCAAAAACAAAACACACATTTGGTTTTTGTTGCTTTTTTGGGAGTTTTGCAAACGCGGGGTCGAAAAAGGCCAGAGAGGGAAAGAATAACGAACGGTCAGGTGAAGCTGGCTGGATGGATGGAAGTTTGGGGACGTTGGGGGTCAAGATAGCCTCAGGGTATGAGGGTAATGGTTTGAAAAATCAGAATAGAAAATGAACTTTGACAAAACGTTAACCTATTCCAGAAAGTGGACACCTTTCCACTGTCCACCCTTAACCCAAACTCCAAGTAGACTCCCCCTAAGGCCCTCGATCTTCCAGAAAAGCATCAAAATCAGTGATAAGAGCCGAACAGAGCCTGGCAGTACCGGTGTTCACCTGGGACTTGATGGCCGAAAAGGGGGGCCCCGTGTGACCAGAAAAACCCGTGGATTTCCCTCCTTTTTCGCTGATTTGCTGATTCCAACGAAATACATGACACCGGAAAAGGTCATCTTTATTGTTTTATCACTATTTTTCAAGGGTTTGGCTTCGACCATCCAAATATGGACACAGCTCGATGGCCAAATGTAATGTAAATCAAGATAGGCGGTGAAATAAGGCGGAAAAGAGCAAAATACGGAGGCGGTCAAGTGCAAATTGCAAATGGCTCTTCAGGATTCGGTCGTCGGCACGCAGTCGCCACTTGAAGATGCGCTTCGGGAGAAAAGTTGAGCAGTTCAATTTCAGGAAACACGACGACAAACATCATAATCGGGGTTGGGTCGCTTGAAGGAAAGCGCAAATGTCACTTCCAGGCGGTGAAGCGGTCTTCTTGGAGACGGACGTTTTGATCCAAGAGTGTGTTTCAAGTATTTCAGTTGATAATTACTTTGGTTTTTGAGGATTGTACTCTTATTTCGGGGGTTTCTATTTGTAATTTGAAATTCAAACTTTCAAAGGTTTCAAAACTGAAAAGCTGTTGCTGGTCAGTAACGCAATCCACTTCCTCGTTCCATCATTGTTTGCAATCCCCCTCAAGCTTCAACAAACTGTTCAGCACTTTTTTCTTTGCACTTTTTACGCTATGCTTCGATCTGAAAAGCTATCAAGTCCGTTGCGCGGGTTTATTTTTACTTCCGGGAGGTCGTAACCCCGGCAATCTGGACACAAACACAAACACCGAGCTGCTTGCTTCATGCTTGAAGTGCAACTTTGCCCATTGTCACCACTCGATCTTGGATGCAGGGCCCGGATGGAAGTCAGCCGGTAGGTTGGTACCGGGAGAGGATCAACCCGCGTCACGACCCCCTCCGGGCGGACGGCTTCCTGCTTCCGGGTTACTGTTTGTGTTTGTGCAGGACCTTTGGCAGTGGTCATCACCGGTCGTCCTGGTACAAAAAAGCACCTTTTTTCTTTTTGGAAAAGAAGAAGAAGACGTAAGGACACCCCAACCAGCCGGCCAGGCAAAAAAATCATAAACGCGGGGCCGAACGCCGCCGGGATTGGTGCGCGAGAAGACGCTTGAGTCAACATTTGGCCGGCGGCAACAAGGCGTCGTCCGAATGCCTCGAGTCATTGTGCAACTCGTTCGGGTCGCCGACCGCTTCGAGGATAGAAGGCGCAATGGGCCTCCCAAAAAAACGACGACATCGACCACCACGTTTGAAAGGAAGGGGGGTACCACCGTCGATGGTCAGCGACGACGACGTCCAGCCCGAGAGCAGGAAGTAAATTCTGGGGAGTTTTTTCGGAATCGAAGGATGTCGTCAGCGATGAAGGCTTCGGGTGGTGTCGCCTCAGGCGGTCGCTCGGGGTGGGCTGGATGACGTTTGACCCACGGAGTTACCGTAAACCTGTCTCAGTGGAGCTCGCAGGGGTCAGAAAAAGGGCTGGCGTCGGCTTTTGGGGGCTGTGACGGTGCAACTTGAGCCTGAGCCTCTCGGGTCTTGGACTCTGAAATGAACAATCGCCTCGAGGCATACAAACAGATGGCCCGAAAAACGCCTGACACGGCTGGTGCTGCGCGACCGCGACTTCCTAGCACAGTCCCGAGGTTCCTTTGAAGTCAAACAATAAGCTTCAACGTCATCAGGTCAGGCAGTGCTGCTTCTTCTTGACCACTACGCATCCCATTCAAAGTTTACGACGACCATCAACACCTGAAAGGAAGCCATCTGCCGAACAAGCCTTCTTTTCATGGCTCCATTGACGCTTCCTTGACCTTGCCGACCTGAAAGTCATTCCCAGAAGAAGCGCAAACAGGTCCCATCAAAGGGGCAAAGCAAGTCACCATGTTTGACTTGCTTCGCCTCCTTTGGTCAGCTATTACACATGTAACTTGTCCAACCTTCACCCGTCTCCAGAGTCCTTGGAGAAGAGGTCGTCGCGACCGAGCTGATCAGCCTTCAGGACACTTGTGTAAACAGTACGTGTCAGGCCGTGTGCTTCCTGAATACACAAAAACCCCCCTTCGCGCCAGCCTTTTCGAACATGGGTGCACCTGGTGACAGACACCGACGACGACTTGGAGCCGCTTCTTTGCTTCCGGACGCCCCTGGGGTCGTTGCACTTGTCGAACTTGAGGGATTTGCAGGTTTCAAATAAGTTGAACTTTGGTGGGACAAGAATGTTTGGGTTGTTGGCGGGTTCTAGCTTCAACTTGGCGATTGTTATCAGCCTGTACAGCGTTAATCAGCAATAGCCGTCTTGACCGGTTTCATCAGTGCCCTTTTGCAAAGACAATCACCCAGGCGCACGTCTTTGATGATAAGACTTGGCGGGCCGTGACTGACCGAAGTTGCGCTTGACCTTTGCGCTGTCTGGCCTCAAACAGCGCCTGCCTAGGTTTCAATATGTACAATCATACCATGTAGCATTGAAACAACTTTGCCGCTAATGGCTGGCTGCGATGCTTATGCTCAGAGATCTAACAATGTTAAAAGTGCGTCAACCTCATCCATTGTTGTCCGTGTTCCTGGGGCCCGGTAGGGGTCACCACCGCTTCGTCTTCTTCTTCGTCGCATGGGGGCCCCAGGAACCACCCGACACAGCCCATCGGCCATTCAATCAGCTAGCTGGCCTGCTTTTTTGCCCTACCACCACAATCACAACAGTCCTTCCTGCGCTAGGCTAGCTTGCTTTTTTTCTCGCCTGCAGAACCGCGTACAGTGACGCCGCGCGAAAGTGCTTGCGTGTGCGTTGTGACAGGCGGTGCCCTAGCATGCCACCACTCCTGATGAAAGACAACCAGGCCTTCGGACCCTTGGCCGACGACCGTGTCCAGGAAACAAGCCCGCCTGAATGCATGCATGGTGTTAGCATTATGAACCACCACCACGTTGCAACACAACAAGGCAAAAAAGAGAGAACGAACGTAAAGTTGGGCCCCCTGCGAAGCACGAGGACCATAACATCAGGTCTGGAAGAAGAGGAGGGCGGCGTTGTAACCAGCACTGCCAGGAATGGCTCCTCCATCCGATACCTCTACACAGGTAGTGGTCATGGAGAAGTTCGACAGACAAACAATGCACTGGCTAGGAAGGTTATTTTGTAAAAGGCGGGGGTTGACTGTAATGATGGAATTCGAAGACTTTGAAGCATCATCAGAATCCGGATGGAAGTCGTTAAGCGGCTTAGCAATTCCTTTAACCGAATTCCAAAGACAATTGAACCTTCAAAACTCCCCTGGAACACTTACTGATCAAATCAATGATCCAAAGCTCCAAAAAGTGCATTCCATCTCCGCCTGGTACCAGTAAATAAAAACAAAAGAGCCATGATAGCAGCGGTCGAACCGCTTTGTTATCGCAGCAAAGCTTGTTGTGCTGAAGGCGTTATGGCCACGTTCTTTGGACATGGGCATTCTGTCCATTAGCCATGACAACACGACATTAGAAAACTAAATGAAGGGATGAACCAAAAAAAGGCATCCCATAAATCTGACAAACTACAGTAATTTCCAAAAAAATGTCAAAAAAGATAATTTTCTTTGAATTTTTATTGAAAATCCTAAAAACACCGTATCCTACAGATGAATCCGCATGGCGCTAGCTTGCCACGACAGTAAAACAAAAACAATCAACAAACTTTGAAACTAAATCACACCTTCTTCGCCCTGGCCTTCATGAAGTCGAAAACGCCAAAGTTGTCGTCGATGTCGGCGGATTTGTGGAAATAGGGGGTTTCTGGGACGAGACCAAACTTGCGCAGTTGTTCGGAAGTGATGGCTTTGTCGGTGTCGGGGTAGAGGGCCTGTAAGGATTAAAAAATGATTAAAACGGAATCAGGCTAGCTTTTTGAAACTAATTTTTTGTCGAAAAATGTTTTCCTACAGAAGCGTATCGCCATCAATGCAAAAATTTAATCTAACCTGTTTGGATTCATCGGCAGAGATATGCGAAAGCCGACCAATCATGGGAATAACGTATTGTTTGTTGATAACAATGTAGAAGCGGATTAGTCTGGCTTCGAGTTCGAAGTTGGGTCCGGAAATGGCTTCAACTGGGAGGTGAACGGCGCCATCGAGGACATCGACACCCTACAAATCAAAATAATTGTTCAAATCAACATTAAATTCGAATGAAAACTTACAATTTGTCTCAATGAAGCAACAACAATGCCCTTGTTGAGTGTCCAAGCATCGTCCATCGACACCGTCAAAGGCACAACCATCTTCTGAAGACGACGACCGATTTGGAGCCATTCGAATGGAATCCGCACACGTTTCGCCAATTCGTCTTTCATGCGCTGAAATATTGATAATAAGACTCAAAGGACACATAAAGCAAGTCGAAACAAACCTCCTTCAGATCGCCATAGTACTTGAGATCAAACGGCGAAGCATATTGGGCCTTACGGGTCAGAAGCAAGTCGTTCCGAGCGATTTCGCGATCAACTTCGACGACGTCGAACTGATGGCCAACTCCTGAACGCCACAGTGGTAACATTGACATCAAACCTTGGTAAAAACAACCACTAACCTTCGACATCTTCAAGCAGGATCACACTGATCGGACCCGCAGGCGTCGTGGTTTCCTCCTCGATGAGTTCGTACTTTTGGAAGTCCTGCTTCTCAGTTGGAGGTCGTTGGGTTTGTCCTGGGGGTGTAGCTGGTGGCACGACGACGTGTTGGAAGACGTAGGTATTCTGAAAGCAAAGATTTATATATAAAAACGAAAAGAAGATCGAAGAAGATAAAGCATCTGGGTAAAAATCAACTTACTCGGGTCGACTGGCCACAAAACTTTGCCGGAAACGTGCCCAAGGCTGCCTTCAGCAGATTCACTCGTGAAGATGCCATCATTGTCAGTATTGATGGGCAAATCGGCGAGATTCAAGATTCTCAAGGACTCGCAACTTGCTGCAAAAATGGAAGCTTGGATGAGGTCGAAATCGTGGTGAGAACACTGGTGTACACTGGGTGTAAATTTTGTTTGTGCAGTTTCCTCAATGTTTTGAATTGTTTTTGTCGGCTTTTTCATTGACGGAAGTATATTATTTTAGTGTAATTACATGACAGGATGTTCTTCGCACATTTTCTTTTCTTTTAAAGTACAGTTTCGATAGTTTTTGAAGAGAAAAATATATAAAAAAGGACAGTTTTAAAGTTCCGTTTCTTCAGTTCTTCAAATTTTTCGTCGCGTAATTATTCGATCGCAAATGTTGATCTCTTTTTTTTTTCTTTTCCGAATTAGAATTGTGCGACGGTTGAATAACTAACGTTATTATTGATGCCGTGATGAAAACCATCAGTTTGTTTTTCATTGCCGAAGGCGGTACAGTTTTTGTGTTGTGACACGCGTGCTTCAACGATACGCTCGAGTTTTATATATCCCAAAGCTAATTGTCGCTTCTAAATGGCTTATAGTCAGTTTGAAAGTTGGTTTTGAACCGTTTCTGATATGAATAGTCTTTGTACCTAACACCAAAAGTCAGTTTTGTTATCCTTTAGCAAATGACAGCCAACGGCCATTGCAATGGTGTTAGTTCCTTCGCGGGTTCCATGATAGGCACTCCGATCTGTCTTACCTTTTTATATTTTGAAGATGTTGTCGAACGGTTGCGCTCGGTTTGATCGGCTACGACCGTCGCGACTGTGATGTGATAGTCAATCATGTCACGCGAAGATTGACCAATATCATTCTATCTTTCCATCGCCGTCTTGTTTGTTGTCCCGCTAAACAGTTTTACAATCATACAATGACTTGATCGCGTTATCATTGCATTATTGGCTACATCTTTCACGTCAAACGTCTCCTACCATTGCCGCCGCCGGCTGTTTGTGTTTTTTGTTTTCAAAAATCCGTTATTTCGTCTAGCCAAACGCTATAACGTCCCTAAAATGCACTCCCACGCCCATCCGATTGCCAGTTATGTTTGGTCATTGCTCGTGTTATCACTAAAAGGTAGAATCTCACCGCTCCTATACCTTTTTATCGATAGAAAAACGTGTTCTCGTGGTTTTTCTTTCCATCGAGCGACCAATTGAACTTGTTTGGGCCGCATTTTGTTGCGTTTCTTCATTATCACTTACGTGCATCTTTAGATGTTAGCGTGGTTTTTAATTAAAAAGCGTTTAATTCTGTATTTACAATCCTTTTTTCACTTCAGTTTAGACCCCTACACCATGGCAGCCGCCTCTTTCATGCTAACTCGAGCTTTGGGCTTGAGCCTCCGCGCCCCCGTCATCGCGACCCGGTGTTTCAGTGCTTCAGCGGCACGCTTCACGGGTGAGATCCATTTTATTCATTTCTTTACTTGATTCATTCAACCCACTGATGTTTTCTTCAGACCGCTATTACACCAAGAAGCACGAGTGGATCTCCGTGAGCGGCAAGACCGGCACCGTCGGCATCAGCGACTTTGCGCAGGAAGCCCTCGGTGATGTCGTCTACGTCGAACTGCCCGAAGTCGGTGCCACCGTTGCCCAGGGCGATGCTGTCGGTGCGATTGAATCCGTCAAGGCGGCTTCTGATGTGTATTCGCCGGCTTCTGGCAATGTGACTGAGGTCAATTCAGAGATTGAGGATACGCCTGGTCTTATCAACAAGTCGGCATACGAAAAGGGTGCGTTTTTTACATTCTTTATTGCCTTTGAACTCCATTTAATCAATAAAATTCCCAATCTTTGAACTTTTGATATCCCCACGAGACCCCAGCCCACTCAAAAACGTGCACTTTATCAACCCCTTTTCAGGCTGGCTGTACAAATTGGAACTTTCCGACGCGGACGAGCTCAAATCTCTCCTAAATGAAGACGCCTATGAAAAGTTCAAGCTGGAAGAAGCCCACGATGAATAGACCCAATCAAACCGGTTAGCGTAATTTGTCCTAGCCTTTGCCATTGGCGATCAGTCTTTGATCGTTTCATAGTATTCTCAGATTGTCATTTTGTACGATAAGTTTTTATTTAACAGAGTAAAAAGATATTTTTCAAGTCAAATTTTAATTTTCGTTTTCTCGTTTGATGGTAGAAACCGGACATGCTCAAACTATACATAACTACACCTCTTTTTCATACCTTATTTTATCTTTATACACTCCACCGTATGACGCTGTTAAACAAAACGCAGTAATTTGAGGCATCAATATTCGACTATCGTTCGTTTCGGGTTAACGGTCGCTGCCAATGGCCGTCTTTGTGCGCAACCAACGCATTACTTGCGTGATTGGTTGACTGACATGATGGCCCGTTTCGTAAGCGCGTTTTAGGTATGCACTGTGCGTTGTATAGTTGAAAACTGACCATCATGTCACCCAACCATTTGCGTACTAGTTGCATTTTTGTTCCGGATGACGGTCGCGGACCACTGGCTTTTTCATTGACAGGATCAACCCATCCTTTTTTCTTTCTAAACTCCAAGCTTACCTTTGTTCAAGAACTAATCATTATAACAATATTCCAACCTTACTCCACCATGCCATACCCTCTGTCCAAACTAGCCTATGGCCTCCGAAGCCGACTAACTGATCTCGCCACCCCCGTTGAACGATACAGGCTCCAAGTTGCCGCTGGCAATTCGTCTATCTGTCCGCCAAAGATTCAACGCATTCTAGGATTCATTGGTAGTGTCCCTGAGATTTTTCCTTTAAATGGAACGGTCACGATGGGCAATGAGTATCAGGAATTTGACTATGTAAAGGATATGGTTCTTGTTGAAAACAACCTTCTCAAAATTAAAGAGAGTGTAAATTTGCTTGGTTTATCTATCGGAGATTTAAAATCTGAAATTTTCGACCATCTCTTACTCCAATGGCTTTGGTTTATCTTAGATAATTGCATTCTATCTGAATTGTTTTACAAAACGCTTAAAACAACATTTCCTGAAATGCAAAAACTCGAAATCTTTAATAATGAAAATGATTCATACAATTTTAATCTTACGGATATACTCAATGTCTTTCACGATTTAAAGGAACTTAGTATTTATTGTTGCACTAACAACAATTGGATAACTGAAGTTCTTCAGTCTACAAATCATTCGTCGTTTGAGTTACTGCTATTATTTCTTGATAAGTTGTCAAAGTTTGAACAATTTGATTTTAATGATCTGCTGACATTGTTAAATGTAAGTTTTTATCATCATTGGTGGTAATAACACACTGATTACAGACACAGCAACCTGGCTTTAGTCTATTAATAAATTTAATTGACTATCCAAAAAAGTTTAAAGCGTATTTCTCTGAGCTATGGCAATTCTTAGACAAGAACCTCATAAGGGGTCTTCCTTCTGGGGATGTTGATTGCACTTCTATTTGTATTATATATAATGTTGATATGGGAAAATGGCACTTACCTCGTAATAATTTAAACATTGCCCACAAAAAAGCGCATGCAACATGTGAGGCTAAACATGAGGTTTCAACAATGGCTCTCCAGTAATCAAAACAACTCAATACATGAACTATTACATGTATTGTACGGTTTTTTGTGTGGTATCATAAAAACTATTAAAATAAAGTGAGAAGCTAATATCGAAAAATTCACTCAGATTTCTTGTATCCTATCGTCACAAGGGGCTCTCGTGCCCCTCCTCGTGGCAAAAATGTACCAAAAGTAACATTGCTTACTTTTAAATTTTGTAGATGCACAACGTTTAAGAAAAGAAAGAAAAAAATATGTTACATAACAAATACTTCTACTACGTCATTGTCTATCAAGATTTAGAACCCTCTCCCAAATGTATGCCTGTGAAACACACTTTTTTTGACTTTTTCCCCTCAGCGGGACATAACTCTTTCGAGATGCCAACGAACTATTGAATTAGTATTGTAAGGGCTCTTAGAGTATTGCAACGTCAAAAAAGCGCAATCTTTAAGCGTTGTATTTAAGTTCTACCCCGAAAACGCAAAATCGGTGCAATTTTGATGCTGCTCAGAATCCGTCCGAAATCACAGCCGAATTTCAATCCTGGCGGCTCCTAAAATTTACAGGCATTGTTGGACTGCCGGTTAGCGTAATTTGTCCTAGCCTTTGCCATTGGCGATCAGTCTTTGATCGTTTCATAGTATTCTCAGATTGTCATTTTGTACGATAATTTTTTATTTAACAGAGTAAAAAGATGTTTCCTAAAAGGGCAGGGTACATTGAACAACGTAATTCAGAGGTTAAAGGGGTGTTTGACTTGATTCAAATCTAATTTCAAGTCTAATTTTCAAAAGCAACATATTCGAGGTCTCCAGCTTTTGCAGATAATTGTCTCATGACAATCCAAAATACAATATTAAACGTGTAAAAGATAACGGGAAACATTAGACGTGAGCATTGATCAATCTTGGACGGTGATAAATAGGTGCAACAGTTGGGCATTCCACGTCGCCGCTTGGCATAGGTGACGCGCATGGCACTGTAGCTTTCTTGAGGAATGTGGTTGTATTGGAGGAGGGGAGGTATTCTGAAGTTTTACAATTCAGTTTTTAATTTTTTAAATTTTATGTATTTTTTGCATTCGCACAGTTTTGCGAACAACGAATTCTCATTTGCACTTTGGTGCGAACGCAGTGTTAATGCAAATTTTTTGTGCGAATGGTAATTTTGCTGTTCAAATCAAAAAATGTGCGAATGTGTTGGTAGCGTTCGAAGTATGAAAATTTTAGTTTTTCAAATCTGTTATTTTTAAACATCTTTTGCAAAATTCCTGTTAGTCAACCCCTACCTGCAATCACAATCAGCATGAGTCGGCATTGTCATGGGCAGCTGTACCCCGGGCAACCCTGGCGCTCGATAAGTGAATCCCAAATTGTTATTCGTCGGCGATGGCTGCACATATTGCACTGGAGCAACGACTGGCGGCGTGGCTTCTGCGGCCGCTGCATTTCGTGCTTTCTTCTTTTTCTCATTCAGCATCTTCATCTTTTTGTTCATGTACGACACAATGGCATACTCGATAAGTGAAGAGAACACCATGACGAAGCAGAAATTAAGGAACACATCCAACGCTTTAACGTAGGAAACTTTCGGCATGGCATTGTTGGTTGATGTCATCAGTGTTGTGATTGTCAACACGGTAGTGACGCCGAGACCGACACGAGCCGGACTCGATTCGCGGTTGAGCCAGAAAGATACCCATGAAATGGTCACAATCAACATGGATGGAATGATAATGTTCATAAGGTAGAATCCAAGGGCCCGGCTTAAGATGATCTCAAAGTAAAGTCGAACATATTCGCCGGATGACGTTTGTGCTTTCGTAATGTTAACCCTGTAACCGCTGCGACGGAATTGTGGCAGTGTAAAATCGGCAAAAGCGACTGCACTTTCTTGCTTGTCAGTCCGCAGTTTACCCCAATAGTAATCGATATCGGCCGTCGTGTACCCATAGGATTCAATTTCAAGTTTGCAAGTCTGGACATCCATTGGGAACAGTTGAAGCTTCATGGGACAGGTGGCCGTTACGGTTAGGCGTTGGGATGTGAAGACCTGGAAAGTGAGTGGTTTTGGATCCGGGTTTTTGTCAAGGTACATTTTTAGACATAAAACGAGTTCAATTACAGTAAAACATCTTTTTAACTCACCCGTCCATCAGGTTCAATCCGCAAAAACGAATTATGCGTAGTTGCCACATGGAAAAAGCTCTTTTTCTCATTTGGGAAGAACGTATCCGGCTTCCATAGCCTGTCCAAATAATCAACACCGACAGTTAGAGACTGAATTTTATCAAAGCCCATATCCAGTTTTCCAAAGGCTAATCGTGGGTCTTGCCATGTTTGTCTTAGATAAAAATCAAGTGTAAAATCCATATTGACCTCGCTGACAGCGCTAATTGACGATACATGAATCGTAATCCCGACATCGACAGGTCCTTCTCCATACAGTGGCCTCAGTCTTTTATCGTATTTCGACCTATCTGTGAGTCGGTTCAAAACCTATAAAGTTCAATGACCAACTAATCAAAGTGCCATCCAAATTAACCCACTTGAGATATGTGGGTTGTGTTCTGCTCCAGGGCCGGATTATTCCAATCAACTCCAGCTGTGCCCGGAATCAAGAAGCAACCCAAAACGCATGTTGCAAAGATAAACGCAGTTGTTGGTGACATGCAATTAGCACGGTGATGTTTAGTGCCTCTGGCACCACATTTTGGAGGTAAATATTGATAATTGGTGTCTGCTTCAGTCCCAGAAAGCGCGTAGCTGCAACCAGCCGGCTCTGAATCCATGAAAATGAGCACTGTTGGGCTTCTGAAAGCACAAAAATCATTGGCACCCATCCAATTGACACATTTAACGCCTCGAAAATTAGTCATAGAACAACCCCATTCATTGAAAACGACATAATGGCATTGTCTTTACGCCGACACTTCAAAGCCAGTGCCAAGACGGAAGAATTTTGCAAATATGACGCATCCAAAACTCCCACAGAACCTAATATAGACAAAAATTGCATACATCTTAATCAAATGTTTGTGCCTTTCGTCGATTGGCATAACTCTATTTCGTGCCGAATTTGATACCCAAGTTATTTGGCTTCATATTTGGGATATCCCTCAGGGGATTTGGAGGATATTTTCCGAGTCACTTATAAAGTCCACTGTTAAACGGGAAATCCAAACATAAGTTTGGATTCGAATTTAGAGGTTTTTGAACTTTTGTGGGAAGCAAATACGTTTTTGTGCAAGGCACATATGTTAGCAAATTGGAAGATTGTCTTTGTGGAAAAAAAGAGAGCAAGAAGTAAAGCCAATAATGCCAGACGCTTTGGTTCAACGAATCGAATAACGCTGGCGGCGCCCTGTGGTGATAGCGGCACATGGGGCTGACAAACGATCTCGCTCGCGTAATCCCTACTCTTTGCGGTTGACAAAAATGGCACACTTCCGAAAAGTGGAAGGGTTGGAATTAGGCCGGGTTCGGATGGGCGGGTTGGGGAGATGGCAATGGCACTTGACTTCTAATTTGAATAATTTGCGCATGGATGGCAAAAAACTGGGTTGAAAAAGTTAGCTTTGGGGGTTTTGTCGGATGAAAAGGGGCTGAGTTGAGTCTGACAGACGTTGTTTAGCTATGTTGGAACATCAAAACAAGGGTGTAACTTGGCCAGGTAGACAAGGCCCTGAGGGGATCATCATATCAGAGGGGTTGTGACAAATTTAACAAGGAGGGGAAATGTAAGCGGAACAAGAACAAGTATTCCGACGACGATCGACGGCGAGGTCCTTGTCTCGGTGCCGGTGGCATGGGCGGCCTCGAGGGGACGGGAAGAGCCCCGGCCCGGCGGCACAACTGCTCAAGGGGCTCACGGACTTGGGAAGGGTGGAGCTTGGCTGGAAGAAGCACGACCACGACCAGGAACACAACCGGGGATCCGCATCGATGGCAGAATGTGTATGTTGTGACAGGTCTTATTGTTCGATTGGATTTATGGTTATGGCTACTTTCAATACAGTGGTTTTAGTCGATTTAATTTTGGAAATGAGATTTTGCTATAGTTCGAAACCGGCATTTTGAAATTGTACAATAAAAACTGTACGTTACTTCCCTTCTGTCAGTTGTACGACTGCATTTTTAATATTTAAAAAAAAGCAGAAAATTTTTATAAATCGTAATTGCCAATCTTGATCGTGTTTTGTAAAATGTACTACAAATTCTGTTTTCCACTTCTATCTATTTATCAAAAAGTGCATAAAATCCAACTGTAAATATGATAAAAGTGCTTTATATTTATATTTGCAAAACTTTCTAACCTTAAAAAACACACATTACAATATTTGCAAAATCCAAAACTTGAAATCAGAAAACATCAAATACCCGTAATCAAAGTGTATTGTGTTTGTTGGAAGGTAATACGAGGATATTGTAAACGGGATCAAAACTGGGCGGAGCATACGTGATCACTAATGTAAATTATTTTTTCAACGGTATTGCCGATTTGTTTCATGAGGAAGATTCACGCATTCAAAGGCCTGATAATACTTTGGTTGAGCGTCAAAGTTGAAATTGAAAGAAAGGAATTGCTAGACGACTACGGCTTTCTTTAGTTATATATGTTAGACAAAAGCCTTGTAGTCTTTTGTGGCAGTCAGATCAGAAAGTAACCACATGATGAACCAATAAGCAAGATTGAACGTGAAAAAGATGACGGGAAACATGTAGCGCGAGCATTTGTCGATCTTGGAAGGTGACACGTAGCGACAGCATCGGGTTGGACGGCGCCGTTTGCCGTAGGGCACTTGCATGGGGCGGAAACTGCCATCTTGCGGCATTTGGGAGTATTGCATGAGGGGGATTGCTCTGAAAATTGATGTTTTTAATGATTGAAATGCAGTTTAATGGCAATGATAAGACGTATAGATGTACGGTAAGACAAAGATGCACTAATGATGTAAAAATCTACGCGAATAGGGTGCACTCTATGATCGTGTAAATTGGCTATGTGTACTGTAATACCGTAACGTCGCACAGCAAAATGTGAATAAATGAACGAATAGTGTCACGGAATGGCACATTGAGTGTTTAAAATGTGTGTTTTACGACTTTACAAAAGTTTGAAAAGCCAATCGGTGAAAAGCATTTTCGTGCAAAGACCAAAAACATCGAAAAAAACTCCAGAGAAACTGATAAGAAACACCGACTGAGACCTGCCAGGAAGTTTTAGTAATTTGCGCGCATACGCAATCGTGTTAGTCGTGCGAGAAACCGAGGAAGCCATGGGCGTGCACACCGTCGCCGAGATCGGAAGCGCATTGCCTGAGGCGATTTCACCGGAACCATACCTGCAATCGCAATCGGGGGACGGCACTGCCGGCGTGATTCCAGTCGTACCGGCATGGTTGGCGATGGTTGCGGTCGCGGCGGACCCGGGCAGGCCGGGAGCGCGATAGGAGTAGGTGGAATTCTGATTGGGCGACATGGGAGCATAGTTGGCGAACATGGGGAACTCGGTAGTTGTATTCGGAGCGGCTTCAGCGCGTTTTCGTTTCTTATCACGACGCTGGTTCAGTTTTTTGTTCATGTAGGACACGACGGCATACTCGACCAGGGAGGCGAAGACCATAACGAAGCAGAAATTCAAAAAGACATCCAAGCCTTTGACGTAGGACACTTTTGGCATGGAATTATTCGTTGTTGTAATGACAGTGGTGATGGTCAAAACTGTTGTGACACCAAGGCCGACTCGAGCTGGACTGGCTTCACGGTTGAGCCAGAAAGATACCCATGAGATGGTTACAATCAGCATGGATGGAATGATAATGTTCATGAGGTAAAATCCGAGTGCTCTAGATAAGATGATCTCGAAGTAAAGTCGAACATATTCGCCTAAAAATAACTTCTTGTATTGCTATGAATTCAAGTTTCAAATCAGTATGATCAAATTTCATTTTTTTGTCGGAAAAATGTCAAAAGTACATCTTAACGAGACAAATGTTGTCAAATCGCAACGTTGTCGAAAAAAAGTTTCAGAAAAACAAACCCGAAGCAGTTCGAGCTTTAGTTATGTTGACCCTGTAACCATTTCGTCGAAACTGTGGCAATGTGAAATCCGCAAATGCCACAGCTTGTTCACGTTCATCAGTCTTCCTCATGCCCCAGAAGTAGTCAATATCCGCGGTTGTGTATCCGTACGATTCGATCTCCAATTTGCAGGTTTGGGTGTCCATTGGAAACAGTTGCAACTCCATGGGACAGGTCGCGGTTACGGTAAGACGTTGGGATGTAAAGACCTAGAATTTGTATCATTTTGGAATGTTTGCTGTGTTCTGATAATTTTTTTCCTTGCACTTTTTAAAACAGTTTCAACAACGCTTTGTCAACCCCCAAAAGTGTGCCTTGTTCCAAATGACCCCATTGAACTTCGTTCAAAAACTCCTCTCCAAGGGCAATAAGCTTTGCCATCTTCCCCTCCCTCATCGATGGGCCTATTCAATGAAGAATGTTTCGCACAATTTCCATCTCCATCCAATCTAAAAACTTGTTAGCGCCCGTTCGAATAAAAAAGAATAGCTATCCCCCAGCCCCCAAATCCCGATGTATGTTCGGATGCCGTTAATCCGCCGCCGAACGCCAACCCGAACAATTGAAGAACCGAAGCCACGTTTGTTCGGCCCATCACCACCACCACTATTCCTAATCACATTCAGGGACGCTGTTTTTTTGGCCCAGTGATTGATTGAACTTTCTTTTTTTTGCATGGCAATTGCGGCCCGTAACACAGTCATCCTGGAATGTGTGGGGTGGCTTCTTCCGTCGATGGGTTCGTTCGGGTGAGACAAAGTGCCTGTGGCATTACGACTTATTCATCCGGGCGCGAGGGGAAAGTGTTCCCGCGTTTCGATCAAGGAAACTATGTTGGCACTGATTGATGTTGCTTAATGGGCAAGTTAATGCAGCAAAAAAGTACTAAAAGTCGTGATTGCAGTTTGGCGTTTCTTTGTTTATACGTTTTGCAGGGGGCAATAAAAAGAAAAAATGTAAATTTAGACTTTTGCGAGCGACTTCCTATGTTAAAAAGTAGGATTTTATATGTCCAGCATGTTTAATGATGCTAACTATTGTAGACATAAGTCAGCAGATGGTGCACTGTTGCACATGTTGGAAGCATAAAAGATAAAAAGAAGAAGAAAATTTCAAAACATAAGACGTCAACATGCATTGTTTTGATGTATGTCAATTAGAAACATGCCAATTTGCTGGTTGTTGATGCGTATGTACATCGACACCCTTCAAAAGTTTGATGATTGCTTTCAAGCTTTGAGATTGCTAATGAGATGCAGGCTGTCGTGAAAACAGCGGGTGTTTTTGGAGTTTTGGGGCATGAAACATCTTCCTGCATCAATTAAAATGATAAATGATTCTAATACTCTACATTTTTTTTGTTTAATACTTGTGAATAAGATCACTTTTTATGATTTGAGGTTTTTGAACTCACCCGTCCATCAGGTTCAATGCGCAAAAACGAATTATGCGTAGTTGCCACATGGAAAAAGCTTTTTTTCTCATTCGGGAAGAATGTATCCGGCTTCCATAGCCTATCCAAATAATCAACACCGACAGTCAGAGACTTGATCTTATCCAACCCATTAGCTTGACTGCCATGGTTTTTGTCAAATTCACCAAATGCTAATCTCGGGTCTTGCCATGTTTGCCGAAGATAAAAGTCAAGTGTGAAATCCATATTGACTTCGCTGACAGCACTGATTGACGAAACATGGATGGTGATGCCAACATCGACAGGGCCTTCACCGTATCTTGGCCGGAGACGCTTATCGTATTTAGATCTGTCTGTTAGACGGTTTAGAACCTTAAATGGATAGTTAGAAATGGGTAAGGTTAAGATAGCTTACTTGAGATATGTAAGTAGTATTCGGTCCAATCGGGAATTTAGTAGGTCCTTCCTCTCGATCCGCAGCCATACAATGTTCTATTACGATTTCAAACATACACATTATGAGAAGAATGAATTTGGCAGTTGTCCTGAGGGGGTTTATCCTGTTTGTTTGGTGATCCATTTGAATATTTCGATGTATTTTGACCATTTTATAGCTTGAATTCACAGTTTTGGCAAGGCTGATCCCATCATTGTTGAATCCATTTTCAACTTCCGCCGATTCTGAAGGCACTTGACTGACGTGACTGCATCCAGGTTGTGACCAGTCAAGGTCGACCACCGTCGCGGACGACATCCAATCGCCTGCAAAAGCCGGAAATAAGGACAAATCTTCAAGTTGGCGAACGCCAAAACGTCACGAAAACGCGAACACGAAAGTGCCTCAGGCAAGCAAACTGCCACAGACAGTGTCCGTCACTCGGAGCTCCTTGTTGCGTGCCACACAGAAACCGAGCCGAGACGCCTACATATCTCTGTGAAAATACATGCAGTTTCAGAGGACCGAATCAAGAGGCATTCCCAACTTTCCAATGAAGCATTCCCGAATTTAGGCAGGGGCACCCACCCCAAATCCGAACGTGATGAGGATTCCCTGAGGGCACGGACAACGGCGTCAGTGACATGAGTCAAACATGGAAAAAAACTGGAGCTCAAGGAGCATGGACAAAATTTAATAGTCTGATAAGATAAGGCGCGAAATGTGTCGGCAACTGACTGTAGTGGGGTGGTTATGATTTTAGGGGGTTTCAAAACTTTTAAATGTGAAGGAGCAACGTAATCGAAAGATTTTTTTATTGTAATTAGTAAATCAATTTCAATCCCGGCAGGAAACACGTAATTTTAAACGTATTTGACCCCTCCGAAGCGTGTCTGCCAAAAGCGGAAGGACAAAATTTGATCTCGGGTGAGCCGAACTCTACACGCACTGCCCGTCTGGGAAGTCAATTTTCATAATTTTTTTCATATCCTGGAAGTTTTGAAGCAATTTGGAGGAAGGAAAATACAAATAAATGAAAAAAGAGTGTAAATATGGGGCAAAAATACGAATTATGTTAGATTTGTACTTTTAAAAGTAAGTAAAATCAAAAACTTTACACTTCTCTATCTACTGCCAGGGTTGATAAACGTGACTTATCCCTAAATGACGCGCCAAACAACATTTAAAACCCAGAAATCTGACTCGAATGACGCTACCCTTCCCCGGCCCTAACTAGTGTCGCGGATATTGCCCTGAGGCGACCAATCTCAACCAATTGGCCATGCTTTTCCCCCTTCTTTTTTCACACCCTTTTTTCTTCATCAGTAAAAGATGTCGTCGTTGAATTGGATTGTGCCATCATTGAAAAAGAGAAAAGGCACCGTGTTTCGGGGCGGGCGCGCGCTGTCTCCAGATTGCCAGAAGTGCGGGAGGTACCTTCAGAGGGCCTGACAAGACGTGCCTCACGGAGAACAATGTCATCGTCATCGAAGGCACTCGAGAGGGGCTGCATTCCTGCACGATGAAGACGCCGACGACGGCGACGAAAATTTACAGAAGACGACACAATTCAATATTTTATGGGCACGGGGGCATTTGTGCCCTTTGGCTCTGGCTTGCTCCAAAGTAGAGATGCGCCATTTACGCCGATGTAAAAGGGTAAGGATTCGAAGGAAGGAATGCCACCCGAAAATGTCACATATTAGAGGGTCTTGACGCGAAAGTGTGTCGAAAGGGGGAATGGCAAACTTTTGGACAGTAACCATGAAAAAGGAAGAAGGGCACGCGTGTTTTCGGATCAGTGGGTCTTTGTTGTTGATGGACGTAATCAAATTTCAACTTTTTCCCTTCAAACACAGGGTAATTCAAATCCAAACAAGCGGCCAGGGGCAAATAAGGCAGACGGATATGGGTACTTTTTTATTGAGACCTCTCTAGTCTAATCTCGTTTAGATACCCCACCTAAAAAGGCGCGAATTGCATTTGGATGTTGCAATTTAGCGACCCATGGCATTGAATTGAAGAACTTACTCAAAAAAGGGATACTATCGAAGTGATCGGCGAGCATTCAATGTCCCAGGAGAAATTATGCCCCCCACTTACAGCCCTGCCGATCCTGGCAATGGCATGACACTGTTTTTCTTAAAAGTTGAAGTGAAGCGCCATGGGGCCTCCACTGGCCCGCTGGCCAATGACGCTGTTGTCCGCACCCCATAGATGGTGGTCGAGAGGGTAAGTACGTAAGTAGCAAAGTAGCCTGACTGCCCCCTGAATGACGCCGACTTCAGGAAGGCGTTTAAAATTGAATTGCGCGGCACACATTCACGTTTCTCAACTTTATCCTCAAATGGCAACGCGATTTCATTGAGAAATCCAAAATGTGCCAACTCCAACTTAATAATCCGCCCCCGAATGGCATAACTTTGAAACTGAAGGGTCAGACGCCGAGATTGCAAAAGAGTTTGTCTGTAAAAAACGCGTTATTTACTAATAATTCTGCACGCAAAGAGCAAAGCCCTTAAGGCCTGGGGATCAACTCGGTACTGGCATGTTTTGGCATAACACAACCTCTGGCGTCAGGAGAACACAAGGACACGAAAGTGGGCCCGTGATAAGTGACCCTTAATAATCCCAAAAAGTGAGTCGGGGCTTCGGCTCCCTAAATGGGACGACAACAAAGACGGCCATTTAGGACGCTAAATATCGAGAAATGGCACGAAAACAAGGATGGTCGTTGGATGCTGACCATGTGGTTTGCCAATCATTAATGTTGCTTGGTAAGTGTGGCAAAAAGTTACTATGATTTCTTTCAATCATGAATAGACTATAGTCAAAAAAAGTTAAGAAAACAGTGTATCAATCTGCCCGAGGCAAGTGGGGTGTGCCATCATCGTGGAACGCGATACCACCCGCTCCGGATCGGCTTGCGTTTTTCATCCATTGCGTCGGCAGCGTTGGAAAAAACGATGAAGCAGCAAAAAGGGAAAGCACAGCTGCCGATTTGTGCAAGTTGATAGCGATACCGAGGTGGGCGGAGTCTGGAAGGCCGCTTTTGAGGGATGATCACTGAGGTTGCGAGTGTCATTGTCGTCTGTTGTGACACGTTTTGTAATGCTAACACGGCCGAGGAACACGGGGCGATCAGACAAAGCCGCCGCCGACCGCAAGGTAGAGGTACTTTACGTCGATAATGACCTCAGGGGATGACTATTAGTACATTTATCGACTGATTTTGCCCGAGCGTAAGGAATTTCAATGTTTTTTTTACCAAAACGGAAACAGTAAAGTCCATTCACGAAACTCTTTCGACCAAAGTTAAAGCTGGCACGTCATGGGAGGCCCCTCCCAGACCACCTGTAACCGTAAACAAACCAGACATCCCGCTGGCGATGGCACAATGGGATACTATTTTGCAGAAACTATAAAAGTATGCCTATTTTTCATCAAAATGATCTCTTTTAACGTGATAAACGTCACTTACAAATCAGACGCCCCGCCCAGAAACGCCACCTTCGTGGGACCATCACCACCGCCTGAGGCACGTTCGAATTTGTCTGTTAACACATTCAAAAAAAGGAAACCATGCCAATGCACTTTGCAACAGAGCAAAGACCAATCCATACGGCACTTGTTCAGCCACTAACGAACATCAAGCTGCCCTTCTGGGAACTGTCATAGACATATGCTAATTTGCAGTTTTTTAAGCGTTAAGCGACTTGTCCTAGGGGCTTTGCAAGTTGCTGTTTGGCATGAAATGTGTAAATATGTGGCATTTGACTTTTCATTCAGATGGGGAGAAAAAATTTGGTTTTTTGGAAGCGCATCCATCGGGGCATCGGGCCATCGGAAGTGCCATTGAAGCGAAATATTTTTTCTCTTTTTTCAGTGGCCGGAAACAACGGAAAGAAACACTGTTTACCTTGAAAGGGCCCCAGGTAAGTGATATCCGTGCACCTGGATGGAATTTTTTCTGAAAGTACTTCCGTCAGATTCGTAAGTGTGACGCAGGAAGGATGGAAGTACAGTGCAGAGTGTTTCCAAAAGCTTGCAAAACCTCAGGCGCTGTCAGCAACAGGAAGACGGCGGGACTCAAACCGGAGGCGTCAATTAGCTTACATGTAACATGTTGGGGCGGATGGCTTCCTTTCAGACGTCCTGAGGGGGTCAGGGGTTGTTTCTAAGTTTGGCACAGTGCCGTGAGTGAATCCTTGGGGAAAGTGCGAATCAGGAGCGCTGCGAGGAGTTAATTTGGATGGATAGTGTCAAGTGCGAGAGTGGCCATACTAGACCGGGCCTCCAAAGCAGTGGCTACCGTTCAGGGAAGTCAGGACCCCAGCCTTGGCCAGCAAGTGGGGCAGGAAGCGTAAATCCGGTTCGTATTAAAGCGTTTTTGCTTGTTTTTCGGCGGATTCGAAAACGGCGCTTCCGATGGCAGCAGGAAATGGATGGTTTAGGTTAGCGGATTTGATAGGTTTTCCGATAGGAATTCCGGGTTTGTTATGCTTTTTTTTACTTAAGTACAGATATCTACAGTATACCCATATCTTTAAAGGAGTGAGAAAACAAATTTCAAAACATTGAACTTTGATAAATAAAAATAAAGTCCCAAAAACGAGGAACCAGGAACATCCGCAGGGCAATCCTTGAGGGGCATCATTTCCGTGGTCGGGTAATACGCTGCGAACGGCGGCACTTCGTCACCCGAGCTCGGAGACCGCAGGGAAATCCGGGGCACGACGCGCAGTGCCCATGGCACGTTTTTTTCAAGCCGGTCGTCGACAGCATTGTCCATGGGTACATAAATCAACCGAGTTAAAGACACCCTGCGGCTAGGATGCTCCGCCCTTAACGCGATTGAGGGCATGGCACGCAGACGAAGGACTGTTCCCCGTTTTTTTCGGGTCTTTGATGATGATGTCGAGGACGATGGGTGATTCCTTCTTGGCCTTTGAAGATGGAAAAAGTTGGCCACAGACGGAGGGCAGGCCTTTTTTGCCCAATGCCAAGGGCCGATGCCGCGAAACAGGAAAGCTCGAACGGAATCAAATTGCAGGAGGGGGCTCCGGCTTCGATTTTGTAGCCACTACTTACTACACTTCCAAAAAAACAGGAGAGAACACTCAAATTTTAAATGTTAATCCAACCTGGCATGGACCAAATTGGAGCTGCATTGAAGACAAATCTTTTGTCTCCGCTTCATCGTGACAAGCTAATTGGAACAGACTATAGCCCATGTTGTCGTGACACGGCACCAAAATCATAAAACAAACCCATCCAGCAATTCGATAACAAAACTTCCTCAAGGAACGCCATGCCCCCTCAAACATCTGAAATAGACGCATCGGAATTTAAATAAGCGTCCTCCCAAAATTATAAAATGCAATAACGAGGTAATTAGTCAATGTTGAAAGTGGCACATTGCTTCCGTGTTCGTTCACCCACATCACCATTTTAAACAATACCAAAAAAGACGGAACCAGATTTCAACAACCACACATCATCATAATACCATTATAAAATCCAAACCTTTTCGTGATTTTTGTGGATTCATGATGTTTGATGGTTCCAAACACGCATGTTTTCTGTGATATTTGGAATTTTAAAGTTGAAGCATATAATTTACTAAGTGGTATGTGTACCTATCGCGTGTCCCTGATGTTGGATTTGACTAAAGTTTTAATATTCAGTTTGAATATGAAATAATATTGGGGTGTACATGTAGTTAATATTGTAGTTCGTTGTGGATTTTGGTGTTTTTAAAAACGTAAAAACTAATAATGACGTTGGTTGTTTCACGGCAGAATTTGTTACTTTACCGCCAGCGGCCAAGGGGCATGTTGTTTTGTTAGAGGGCATCATTGATGCTCCTTGGCAACACGCAGAAACATTGACATCCTCGTCACGGCACGGAATTGTTAATCTTGTAAGGGTGATGGAAATGTCTCGGAAAAGGGATGGAAAACAATTAGGCCTTTGTCAAGGGGCAGATTTGAAATTGGGGAAATGGTTTGTTTTTACGAAAATCTGCCGCCGCCATCGGGGAAGAAGTATGTTTTTTTTAAATAGATTCAATTGAGCGTTTGAAATTGTTTTCGTTCAGTTTTTACATTACAAATTTTGAAGATAATAAAACTTGCAAGTTTGTAGTGACCCATGAAAGAAAGACAATGCATCTTTGTTCTCCCATGGAGGTCCTGGACGTTGTCGTCAATCAGCGTCTACACGGGCCGACATTGACAAAGATAGAAAAACATGCACGTTTTCATCTTTCGTTTCCCGACATTAGGCACCGCCCACTTTTGTCGTCGAGACTACGAGGGGTGAGTTGATTAGCGTCAAAGGTTCAAGACGTGACGACACTGAAACTGACGGATGCGGCTTACAAGGCAGTCAAATGTTGTTGGAATTGATGTGGGGATGTTGTTGAGGGCTAAATTTACAAAATTAGAGGATTTCTTTATCAATTCGGATATGTTTAATGTTGAAAAACAAATTTTTGTGGAATTTTAAGCTAAAAATAAGTCTTAAAGTTATTGTATGACAACTGGCAATGCGAAAGAAACATTATCTGCAAACTTCTTGAATTTTAAATAATAATTTTAGTCATGTAAAACCACAATTTGCAACAATTCCGCCACAACCAACCATGTTTGCAACAAATTATTCCTCACTTTGTCAGAGTGCAAGGACAGCATGTCGAATTCAAGCCGATGCAACCCACAAAAAACGGCTGTCACATCACTGCCAATGGCAATGGGATTGCAACACAGAAAAACGGTTTAAAAACAGCTTTTTCCATGACGGAAAGAACACTGCGATGTGTGCCGTTAATAGTAAACGAAATTTTTTCTATTTCTACATTTCGGGGTGCAAATGCCATCAATGAGTTTAAGACGGTTATCGCAGTGAAAGCAAACACAAAAGAGTGTACAACGAGCTCAAAAGCTAAATGTAATCTTGTTTTGTGCGAGGTAAAAGAATTTTGTGTTGCTGTAACGGCGTTTTTGCTTTTGTATTTTGTACGACAAAAGCTCAAAAGGGCAATGTAGCAATTTGGAAATATAGTTTGGGGGTTTAAAAGTTATTTTTTGGAATTGAACATTTGGGTTTTGGCAAAAACAGTTGCATCAACTTGCAAACGTCACTTGTAACTTGCTAAATTCAACAAAAAAGACAACAGTATGGCCGTTGTAGTTTAATTCGACCCATTCAACAACACAAAACCGATGCCATCTGGACCGGATTAAGCTAGCCGCGATCTTGGCACAACACTCGGAAATCACGTCAAAGCGTGCATGTCGTTAGATCAGACATTTCTGGAAATTTCAACTTCAACTTTATTAGCCTTGCCCCTGAAGCAACATGGGTCGTCAACGGCGACCGTGGCCACAGTTCCGGCGATCTATGAACCACAAACATCCGCCTTCCGCAGCCATAAAATCACTGACGGCCGACCGGCGCCGATGGCGGATGGCCTCAGGCAATCAGTGGCAAACGGGATTGCATTTTTTGTCAATTTGAATACTTTGGGATTTGCTGTGGATCGCCCATTTTATGGACCATAAATTGCGCCATCTGTCGCAAGATTCAAAGCCGAGATGATGGCGGAAGTTGATTTCGACGGGTGTTGAAAGGGTTGCACCGTAGGAATAAATCAAAGTGGCAGGTTATGAGGAAGGCAAAAGTAAGAAATTTGATGGGGTATAATTTGGAGAGGTGAGCGTGCGTCAGAGTGGATGGATAGAGGTACTTTGCGGTTATTGGTGGGTAATGAAAATGATGGACTTTATGACTTTATTTCTAAATAATAATTTCAAGTTATGTCTGCAGAGCTTGCAAATGAAAAAAATAAGTCATAAGGTGTATCCAGCTTGACTATAATGTCGACAGAAATATAATATCTATCTCAAAACAGCGAAAAAGCATGCTTAAAAGTGATTAAATTTCTGTAATAAACTGACGGAAGTAATCCATACCAGTCAGTTGTCGACCTTGTTTTTGACTCAAAAAAGCTTGTTGTATTATGTTTGTAGTTACATATACAACTATAAACTCCAAAAAGCATGCCAAAAATCATATTTATTTACCAACTTTTGCCATTATTTGTCATCAATGCACTTCTTAATGATCACACAACATGGCCAATTTGTGTGCATTGCCAAGCCACATGTTTAAAAAACGAAAGTTGAATTTATTCCGTCAAATTGGTCTTGACATGTTGGCCAATTGTCGCTCGGCCAACGCCTTCGATCACGGACGTCAGCAGCACTGCCAATACCACTCAATGGAGCAGGACAGGGCACGCGCCCACCAATTTACCTGGTTGCATTTCCGACAAATCGCTTTCCAAGTGGAACTTGGCAATTTGTCAAGTCCACGAAAAACGTAGGCTGCCCGAAGCGTTGATTATGTCTGATTGTCAAAGTGCAATGTTGCAAATGCTATTTTGAGGGACGTGCAAACTTAGGTTGTGTTATTCATAATAAAAACACCTCACAAAAGAAATGAGTTCATAATAACAGATTAAAGCTTGATAGAACTTGTTGATATTATTTTACCTACCAAACGGTAATCTCTAAATGCCTTCAGGTTCGTCACCTCTTCACGTAACAGGTGTTTTGAAAAAGGTAAAAGGCAAATGACTTGTTTGTCAAAAGCTGCCGAGAATGATGAGGAACATAATTTTAGGCTTGTTTTACAAGACATACATATTCGTATCAGCTTGTGAGAGTGACTGGACTTAGCACACGTCGGATGTGACTTTTATTACCTCATTTCAAGTCGCGACGGATGGGAGATACCTGCGACATCGGTGATGGGAGGTGATTAAGGTCGTTAGCAAACGGCAGAGTACTTCCAGAAACTCGAAAATTGCAAATTGCAGGGATTTTCAAAAGTAGTATCTTTTTTATTTTTACATTTTATCAATTCAATGACACATTTGACAAAAATATACCAAAGAACAAGAACCACAGTAAGCATTACAAGTAGGTAAACAATCTGGACAAAGCAATTGTTCAATTATCAAGATGTCATATACAGGTTGTTGAAATACATACCACTAGGGCGATTTAACGACTAAATTAACTTTTAAATTAAAATAATATTTGTCATTTTTGTATGTTAAAAAGGTCCGGAGATGTTGAAGGCAGCCAAAGGTGAGCGAGTGTTTGTGTGTGTCAAAAGTTTGTTTGAAGATTGTTTGCGGGGGGTCTAAATCGGGTGGATGAAGCCCCAAGATGGAGGGCGAGGTACTACACGCGAGCAATGGAACATCATTAGGATGCCCTTTTTAGTCACTCATGGCATGAGGCTTCTTTTTCGCTGTACCCCCGCTTCATGTGACTGATGACGTAGTGGGCCAGGCGTCGCCACACCTGGGTTGCCTCGACCTTTTCGTCGATCGTGAGCTCGGGATTGCGTTGGATCGTGTCGGCCAGGGCGACTTCCATGGCATCCTGAAAAGGAATTTCATAACCTTCTTTCATAATTTTCAATTGAGGCACTTTTTAGAAACCCAAATCACAGCTATTTCGCAATGACGCAAGTTTTTGGTCTTCGACAAAGCAAACTTTGTAACCGAACCGTTGAATTATGCAAATAAAGTGCCCTCTCGAGACAGCCAGAATTCGAATCTCATAGAACAGCCTCTTGAAAGGAATCCCTACTCGTCATAATGAAAAGCATCCCGTGTGTAATTAGTAGTATTTTCCAAAAACTGACTGAAGAACAGAAGCACCAGAGAACCGAGCCGAAAAGAATAATACAATTAACATGGATCATATGCCATAAATGAAAAGCTCAAATTTCACATTTCGTCATCTGATCAACCGCCAGACAAAGTCATGCACAAAAATATGATTACACCTCGTGCTCTGTGCCGCTTTTTGTAACGTAAAATCGTAATAACAAGGTTTGAATTCATTTACAGCGCAAAAATTCAGGTGTATTGTAGTTATCAAAAACTAAAAGGCCTAGGCCATAATTTCTGGTCGCCAAATTAAATTTAACAAAGTTGAAGCAGCGTGAAAACCTTATCCGTAAAGTACAGACGTGCCCCTTGGGGCGGCGGGCGTGCAAATATTTGGATAAAAAAGGATCTGTGTAATTGGAATCCCTACTTTTTTGAGGTAAGAATTGGTAATGGTAACCCCGGTGCGGGTTGCACTTGTTAAACTGATATTTGTAGGCCTTCAAATAAGCACATTGGGGACATGGGGGTGTTAACTCACCAAAAAACTGTTCCAAAACTCAGGTTTGAAGCCGCGTTTTGCAAACTTTACATGGATTTCACCAATTTTATACAAATATGGTGCTAATCTTTCCATGTGGTACAAGTTTTTGACCACGTGGGCTAATGTCTGAAAACACATTGATTGACAGGTGTTAAGAAAGCGCAAAAACAGTCAACAGTACCTGAACAAATTTCAAGGCCTGACTTCTAAATTCTTTCGAATCCTTCCAATGTTCTCCGTGTCGATGAATCGTCGGAAACAATTGCTTTGTATTTGGGTTGTGCTCGAAAATATATGTATAGATGGCGGCGCCAAGCTCGTACAGGAAGTCGAAATCATCGCTCCATGTCTTCTTGACGAGCTCCTTCTCGTGGACGTCCGGCTCCCAGTTCAGGATGGATTCGTCCGAGATGTCGCTGCTGCCGTTACTGTGGGTCGGGGAGGTCATGCCGGTGGGCGGCATCAGCTTGTTCGTGGCACCGTTCACGCTGTTGTGATGGTTTGGTTGATGGTGATGGGCGAAGGAGCCTTTGCCGTTTTCGGACTTGGTTGAGAGTTCAGTACTGTAACAATGATATTAGACACGAATAGTAATGTTGGAAAAGTTAAAGTTACCCAAAAACATCACTCAAAGCCGAACTCCAACAAATCACAGGTAAAACCATGATTAAAAGATTCCGATAGAAAAGAAATGCCAAAGTTTCAAAGTTTCAAACAAATTTTCACTTCCTCAAAAAAGAAAGAAACGCAATAAAACCGTCTTCTCAGTTCACTCAAGGACCGGTTTAACTCTCAGTAGTTCGTAGACGTAGTACGGATACTTTGACACAAAACCCTTATATAGGCAATTGTAGGTTCTTCCAGGGGGAAGCCCGCCTCAGGCAAAGCGGCCGCCCACCAATCTAGCTTATTCTCGGTGCGTCCAGCACAAAGCACGCTGCCGAGGTTAATTGCGATGCTGGTCCTCCCTTTTCTGAAGCCTGGACTCCTGGACTACTCATAAATTACATCTATACGTAGTTATTTCGTATATATGGGCTCCCTTTTATCGGCGACTTTCTTCATTCCAATTTCCAGATTGTATACATATCAGAGTACATGGCGATGGAGCTCTTTTTAGGTGGGCAAACTTGGTTATATATAGATGGGGTTCCAAATTGGCATGGTAGACATACTACCGTGGTCATTGGTGGAAGCGGAATTGATGTGACGCAAGGGATTCCACCGGCCATGTGGCTGGCTGATGTAACATGGTCATAAAAAGAGGGGTCACTTTTTAATGTAACCTTAACAATGTCATGCTTTTTGGCTTTCCTCACAACCGACTCGAGCCTGGGCGGTGCAGGCTAATTGAATCTCGGGCGCTCCGGAGAGAGGAAGGACTTCAAGCTCTGTCGCCCGAAATTTTGTGATGGTATCCGTTTTCGTTTGTTTCTGTTGCATCAGCAAGGCGTCGTCAGTCGTGCAAAACAGAACACAGACGACATGCATTTACATTAGACATGGCTGTAGCTAGCTTCGTTACATACTTTCAGAAGGCATTTAGTTTCGAAGATAGTCAAGAGCAAAAGGGGTGAAAGCGAATTTCGAAAAACGGAACAGCAGCATGCAGTCTGCAAGTCAAACCAATCAGTTAAATTGGAATCCGACCATTTCTCAAGGATGGGAAGTGTTTTTGCTTTTCGCTTTTGCAGATATCAACAAAGTTCAACTTTGACCAAACAGTCGTGTTGGGACCATCATGGATCAGAATCCGAAATCAGCCAAGGTATACCTATAGAGTCTAGCCAGTGCATAGAACACCCCCTGAGGGTCATTTCAGTGTCAACAATGCATGTATGAGCAACGTTGATGACGATGTTGGGCATCGGCATGGAAGCGGAAACGCAAACGAGGCATTCAAGCGCGACCAGAGAATGAGAACCAAGAGCTTCAAGTTGGCATTGGCAGGGGTGAAGGCGTCGTCAAAAAAACCGGCAACGACAATCAAAACAGCGGACGTGAGGCACCATCTACATGCAAATAGTATCTGAAGGGTCGGAAGTGGTCTTGACGCGAAAACATTGAAGGCAGCAACGACGAAATTTGATTAAACTTTGATGTTGGGACGATGCTTGCAGGATGAAGAGAGAGGTGAAAGTTGGCAAAGACATACATTGAAACATTGTCAAAAAGCATAATATTGATTGTTGGAGTTCGGCATTTCAGTGATAAGGGTCAAATCAAATTACAATGTGATAGAAAGTCAAACCAACCTGATCTGTGCGGTAGAGGTAGACGCGCTGAACAAATTAGTCACGTAGGAGATGGCTTGTCTCGCAGCCGTCGGCATCTTGAGGGACATGGAGCAACAGCTGAAACCTGCCGATGTCAATCTCGTGGCAAAGGAACTCGAAGTGTCCGAGGCGCAATCTGCCTCAATCTGTGGCGGCCCTGACGCCCCCGCAGTTGGTTTTGGAATTGCATGATGCGCTTTAATGGGGGTGGAATTTGGCGTTGCCACCAATAGAGGATCCGTCTCGCGATGGGTCGTAGCCTTGGCCTTCGTCATGGCGACCCGGCGTGGCTACTGACCGCTAGTTGAGACTAGGGACCCCGAAGACAATAAATTTTGATAGATAGATCAGACAGAATGGCTAGCAACCACAATCAGGTTTCCAGACAGAGCAGCCGAATAAACAAACAGCCGACAACACTATGAATCTCTTTATGAATGGCAATGGCACAACAGAAGCCCGTCACACATCGACTGTCACGACGGCCCTAACCGTGCACATTTGGAGACACACGGGCGCTCCGCAACTGCCGTTACGTGCTTCAGTGCGATGGGGGAGCCTTCGCCCTGTTTTCTTTGCAGGGGGCTATAGGGCTCTCGGAGGTCCTACTTGAAGGCCCGAAAAAAAACGAACCCCCCACCCAGAAGCAGTAAAAAAGCGGGCGGTGCCTGGGGCCTATGTACATTAGATAACAGAAGGAGTAAACGCGCGACTCCTCCTCGGGAGTCCGGCCGGCGGCCTTCGAAGTTCGTCAATGCCCCACAAAAATATGAAGAATAGAAATTGGGAGAGTCAGTGCCCGAATTGTCCCCCGGGAATACCACCAACTCCTCCATTCTGATGAAATTTTTCAATACAACTTTGGCTTTGGTCACATTGCTTGTCCAAATTCCAAACAGTCGCCTTCAAAAAACCTTTTTTCCGACCAAGCTTGCCTATCAGAATTACATGGAAACGTGTTGCATGTTCCAACTTCGCTCCCTTGGATAAACATATTTTAACCCAATTTAAAGTCATCCTGTTTTTGGCACTCGTGGGTCAATTTGGACACCGAAAAACGTGTAGATTCTAAACATGATGTAAACTCCTGCGGTAGACAGGCTTCTTGGAATTGTTCCACCCCAAATTTAGGGCCGTTCGTGTGCAAAGTTCCCGCCCGGAAAGTACATGCAACATAATGGCGTGCAAAACGGTTTCCATCTTCACGTTTTGCAATCTTAAGATACACTTTTTCCAAGAGGAATATAATTTTATGAATTCTGGATGACGAGTTCGTTCAATGATCATCCAGCCTAAATCAACAGCATTTCCCTTCCCATAATTTGTTTTTTATTTATTTATTTATGCCAGAACCCTTGAAAGCAAACATTTGTGCCCTCCTTTGTCACCACCTACCACCCGCCCGCATGACTTTTTCACCTAAGGCTATCTGTTCTCAATTTTCAGAAAACCGACACCAAAATATAAGTGAGAATTTTGCGTTCGACTAATGCCCATAAGAAGCAAAATTATAAACCACCTCGCTGTAAGCAAGGTATATTGTGATGTGATTTGCATAAATAAGTTGTGCTTTTGGAAGTTGAAATGATAGAAAATTAAATTTACAACGTTTAGGCTATTTTAATTTTTAATCTAGTTTTTCAAAATAGCCATGTTGAAAAAAGGTAATCATGTCCAGTCATATTGGTCCACAACCATCTGGCAGAATCCTAAAATTAGTGCCTGCATCGCAAAAAGGGGGAAGTATTCAGGAACTACAGAGATCAGAATTACGCATCGGTCACAAATTCGTCTGTTTGATGCGTCAATGAGGTCGCATGGGAGTTCGGTGTGATCATTCGAAATGATGTTTGACATGCAGATAATCTTTCTATTGTCTTGAAAATAAGATATTTGGCACGCAATTGCTATTTTTAATTGCCGCCCCACCACAAGTGTTTACACCTTTTAAGGGCAAGCAAGGCATTGAATTGTTAAAGGGCAGCAAAATCTTTCAAAAAACTCAGACGCTTTTTGATAGGAAAAAGTTGTTTGGTTTGAGGGAATTGAAAAGCTGTTCAAATTTGGGGGTCTGGAAAGTTTAAAAATCAAGAAAAAAGCAAAGAAAAGTAATTAGAAAGGCGTTTTGTTGCCGAAAGGACAATATCCCTCAATTTTGAGGGTACCTTAGATTTGAGGGGAAGTGTCTTTTGCGCCGAAAAAGGTTCAAAAATCAAAATAAAGTTAAGAAAAGTTACTAGAAAGTCGTTTTTACCAAAATGATAACACCCCTCAAATATGAGGGCCGTCTCAAATTTGAGTGCAAAACCCCTCAAATGCGAGAAACAAAGTTCTAAGCACTTTAAAACTTGACCAACGAACCCAGACAACGACTTAAAAGGATGAACTTAAGTAAAAAACCTTGAATGAACCCATCCTCCATTTGTACTTATGAAGGATTCTCCCCCTTATACTTTGATCACTTTGCTCGTCACCCATCTCCGCCCATTACTTTCCGCCCTCTGCGTAAGTTGGGCCAAGTCCGTCTCCATGCTCCTGCACATTAAGCTGTAATTATGTGCGACCGAGCGCAAAGGATAGAGGGGAAAAAGCTTGATATTCCATATGTGCGTTGTTCACACAGGCTTCCGGCAAGTGACCGGATACTGCTGATGTTCTCTCGCTTGACTAAGTAATGATACTCCTTCTAGTTGCCAAGCAGAAGCCGAAATTGTGATGGGGCAAAGCTTGTGTGAAAAAAACCCGAAAATGCGCATCGTAATCAGTGCCCATTTTCGCTCCTTGGTCTCGAGGGAATGAAGGGAGTGTCTGATGGGACGAGGATACGCTGTCCAGCATCACAGCGCTTCATTCATGAGAATCTCCAGACTGTCTAATTTGGGAACATTCACATTTACATGGCCTTGGAGCATAATTGTACTTCCGACGACACCGAGGTAATAATGATAATGCGCTACAAGAATCGAGAGTTCGTGTAAATTTCGAAAGGACATGTTTGAACTGCGGAAGTGGCTCCAGAAGGAAATTGAACTGGCTCATCTTTAGTTCGGCGTAACAATTATGGGCAAGCCACAAAAATTGCAAAGATTGGAGCAGATTTTTAGTAAAAATAAGAGTAAGATGGAATTTCTAAGCAGGGAAACGTAAAAGGCAAGCCAAATTGCGCGGGGGACAAGTAAAGCTAACTAAAACATAAAGTTAAGTGTCTTAACCGCATTCAAAAGCCTTAAAGCAGCTTGACATGGGCTGTCTGCGGACAGCGACGGAAATACAAAAGCACAAATTTGATAAACATTGACATGATGTCAGTCAGACTATACTATGGATATTGTTGATCGTGTTTGGTATCCTTAAGATTCGTACTCTGGCTTCGGTGATGTATGTAATGCAATAGCCCTTCAAGTGCATTCTAGTCTTCCAAAACACCGCAAAATGAAATTGCAATGAACGAATTGTCCTCTAAAAGTCCAAATTGACCCATCATAACATTCTAACCACCACGTGGTCGTCGAATTCATGCATCACTAACATACAAAACACACTTTATTCACTGATAAAAACAAGCCCCATTACAACTACAAAATTTAATTACCACTTTTTACAGGTCACAGATTGATACATTTGAAGTCACACATTTGTTTAAACACTACAAACAAAAAAGCAAGTTTTCTTATGCCCATATTTTGCTAATTTATGACCCTCATGAAAAACTTTCGTGTACTATAAGCCATATTTGTAACAAAGAAAGTACCCATTTCCACTTTTCGCCAACGCAAGATAAGATACAAAACAAAACTTTTTCGTCACATTGAGACAACTTCTTTCAAGTGCTTGCAACTTTCGAAGCACCTAATAGCCGTCCTCCTTTCAAGGGCTTCGCATGTAGTTTTAGCCAGCCACAGTACCCATGAAAGAAAAGCTGCTACAGAAAGAAAAATGGCGGAAAGTTCATAGTTTAAGCACACTTAAGAGTGTTTACGGCCGGATTAGGCTAATTAGAATCTGAGCGAATGGAATTGGCACACTTTTTGCGCAGATAAAATTCAACTTATTGTAGTTAGTTGATTGACAAAGTTAGTGGAATGAGGGGGTATCTATTATGGGTGGCTATGGCTAATCGTAAAGGTTATTCTTCTTCGAGTATTTATTTAATTTTTTCGTTATCAAAATACGTACTCTGAAATCCTTCTGGATGGAGGCGCGAGAGGGTATGGAAGATGCTTAACCCCACAAAGGGGGGCAAAGAGGAAATGTCAAAGTGAGACCAAATGCCCTATAAAATAAGCTATTCTATCCATGGCTTATGGGTATGACGATGTCTGTAAATGAAGGAAGAGAGAGTCCAGGATGTTATATGGAAGTAAGTAACCGACAAGTACTTCGACAAAAAACGGGGCCAATGGAACTTGGATTCAATGGACGCCAACAAGGAGTGTGAAGCGTGCTCTTTGGACCTTTTCGTTGACAATTGACAGTTTTATCAATGAAGAAACACGGACGGCATTTGGAAAAGGTTAAAATGCAGAAACCTGCTTTGCAACAGCCAAATCGAGGACCGACAGCAAGCGCGTGGGTAGAAGATGCTTGCTTGTTGCAGTCTCATGGATGAATGCCATTGTGGATTTTTAACAAGTGTTAGCCCTGGGTGGGCATGGGTCACAAAAGCACTACCCCGCAACAAAAAAGGAACTTAAAATTCGATTTTGCGCCGGGAAGCGTGCAAGACAACAAAGGCACTCCGCGCTAGCTTCCATATAGCCTCGAAAAAGTATGAATAAAGCCGCTTTGTCACTTCCAAAATAGTCCGATTTAGCGGTTTACAGATCAACATGGATGAAAAAGCTGACTTAAAATCCTTTAACTCTGAACGAAATTAGAACCGAATGCGACCTCAAGGCCATCTATGTCGAAAAAATGCGATGCAAATTCAAGATTTCAACCCTTCAAGATGCCAAATCCCATTTAACCCTGATATATCGATAAGTAAATGGAAAATTGATTTCCACCCCCTGTTGGAAAGGTCAAGATAACGTATCTAATTAACTTTGGAGGCGGATTCGCACAATTTCTTCGCCAACGCAAAGTAATAGAAACGAAAAAATTACGGTTTGAATGGTTGGAAGTTGGAAATTGGAACGAAGAGGGGATAGACAAATTGGGAATGACGCGCACCCAACAGGTCTCGCGGTTTGCATTTTGTGGTTTCGAGGAATACGGATATAAAGAAGTGGATTTAGAAGTTTTGCAGTTGGTGGTATTTACGAATGACTGCTACTTTTGGAGACACAATGGAGCTGGCCAGCAGGTGGCCGAGACGCGACTGGAATGGCCGTTTTTTGAATGCCAAAAGTGAAACGACGATAAAAATGTTTTCAAGGAATGGTAATGTTAAAGTTTTTAGTTTGACACACTCTTTCATTCTTGAAGAATAGTATTTTGTTGGACCTTGGATAAGAGGGGAGCGCCTGTGACGACGACGACAATGTTTTTGAAGAGAGGTGTCGTCAGTCAGATGGAAGCGCAGGGGAGGAGGATTTCATGTTCCCACGGTATGATGGGTTGTTTTCCAAGTTTTGACGCCCGGTATTATCCGCTTTTGTAAAAGGATGGCCTTACCAGCTTGAGGAACCGCCTCGAGGCGCCGGCGCAGGCAAGACTTGGGTCGCCGAGATGGGCTCGACGTCGTGTACGACGGGCATGTTGATGGTCGTCGTCGGCGGCGTCGACGATGTCGTGGTAGTGGCTACAAGCATCGTGAAGGAAAAAAAATTCAGGGGTGAACTCGGCAGATGGGTAAAATAAGGTTTTTACACACTCGGTGAAATCGAAACGCAAAGAAGAAAAAGGGTTTCAGTTGCATGTGCCTTCTGCCCATCGGACATGACAGCTATCCATCGAAAGTTGCTTGCTTTCAATGGATAGCGGAGCAGTCAAAAGAAGAAGTTGGAACAGGCGGCGGTGAAAAAAACACTGATAAAAGTGGCAACATTCGGAGACAAGCGATGAAAAACGGCTGCATGAAGCGCGATGTTAGCCATGGATGACGGCGATGCCGGTTAAACCCAAACCCCAAACTCGGGTTTTGCAAGTAAACACGATTGATGGATGGATATAGGATGGTGGTAGAAAAAAGACAAACATTGAAGGTCGTCACGGGGCGCTAACGAGCGTAAATTTCCATGATGGCCGTGGAACAGTGGAAACAAAAGCTTTTTCTTAATTTTTCTTCTAAATGGCTACTTTGGAGGGGCTGCAACTTTCGGGTACGGTGATCCCTGAAGTCAGTGCCAAAATGACACACTATAACGATAATTCGCATGTTGGCAGTCACGTCGCCGCGGCCAACAGCAACATTGCTGGTGGTCAATTGACTTGACGTAACATGATTAACCTATGATTAAGCCAACCAAAGCTTAAAGTTTGTCGAAACGGGCCCTCCAGGCAGGACAGCTAGGTGATACTAGTCAAAGTTGAAGTGGTTCACGACCAAGCTAACAATTGTCACATCATGCCTGAGGCTGAGTGGAACTTCCTAACGAAGTGAAAGGTGATTTTCCATAAGCTAGTAGACACACGGCTGTCTTCCCACTTGTTGCGGCCATTCCCGTGTCAATCCATCACAGCAGGAGCAAAACGAAACCAGTGTCAACCGCCATTGGAACAACTGTTTTGAAGTTTTGAAGACGCCCTGTAGCTGTGACACAAGTTTATGCTGTCATCTCATCGGTCACCGGAAGGAAAACTGCAAAAAATGTCCTGATCACTGCTAAGTTCAGCCTATCCAGTGATCCTTCACTTCGGTTTCAAAAAACAAGCATCCGAAAAACTTGGACAAATGAATGAAAAGCGTCTTTGACGTCAACGTACATCGTGATGAGTCTACACCCCGAAGAACCTCTGACAATGATGGTGAAGTCAGTCCTCGGCAAACATGCTTTCAGCCATTTAACTAGTTTAAGCTAACTAAGATAGACGTTCGAGAATAAGAAAATGAATGAATTCAAACCAGAATGGCACGTTTCATTCGATTTGGACATGGCGTTCTGCATCTGAAAACGGTGTTTTTTGCAAAGCAAGGTTAAGCAAGCAATGTTGCCGATGCTAATGACCGTCGGACCCGGCAGAAGAAAGCTTTTTTTGCTTTATTGAGAGACTGAAAACCCTGTGAACCATGGCGAATTTCTCGGACAAATAGACTGTCCTGTCTGCGGAAAGCTTTGTAGCGTACTCAAATAGCACTCTATGCCGGTTCAAGCAAAACCGCAGGGTCACGGAACGAAATTTTGTTGTTCCGTGGGCCTCCTTTGAAACCGCCGAAAATCATATAAAATGTGGCGGAAGTGAAAAAAGGGGAAGCAAAGTCATGCTAATCCATGTAGGGCCTGAAATAAGTAGGGAATGCGCCAAAGCGTAACTTGAGAACAGCCGATGTAGCGCTTGACCGCGTCGACGCCGACTTCAGAAGAACATTGTGGGTTTGGTTATATAGAATGTCAAATGTGAGAATCCCCACGACCCCGCGTTAGCATCCTCAAAGAACACCCCAAACAACTTGGAGAATGACGATGACGGCATCATGTGTGGAGTTGTTGTTCGGCATCCTTATAGCCCTCGGCGGGGTCGAGAATGCACGCGCCAGACTCCAGAAGTCACGTCGAAACAGCATGGGGAATAGAATGCACCCGAAAAAGACGAAGAGCCTGGACGAAGCCGGAAAGAAATCCATTTGCTCATTCCAGAGGACGAGCCTTCCATTTGGCATCGTCATCGGCGGACGTGGCCGTGGCCGATGTTGTCCACACAAAGTTATAGGGGCGGCGTCCCCGGTGATGCCGAACACGTAATTGTGTTAATTTCTAGCAGTTTGCCTTTTCATGGGAGGCCCCTGAGACGACAACGGCACCCGTCGACGCTCGAACAACGACATGGGTAACCGTTTGCCGATTACGTTGGAAGCCGTGGCTTGACTATGTCTGGAATCCACCAAAAAAAGCCATCCAAGACAAACAAACTACAGATCCACATCCATGGTGGCGAAAAAACATTAACAAACAAAGTAAAATTCGTTAATTCGTCACCCCCATAAACAAGCTAATGAACAACACGGAAATGAAGCTTGATTGCTACAAAACTTCATGTATCCAACATAAAAAAAACCCCCCATCTGAACTCAAATGAATATTCCCACATTTTGATCCCACAAACATTTCCAATTCTAATGAAATACGACCAACAGAGACTGAAAATAAGTACGTTATATACATCACTCCGTCAATAATGCATCCTAGTCACGTATTATGTTGGTTGGTCAGCTCCGGTAAAAACACTCAAAAAGCACCATGTGGTTGCAACGTTGCCACTTATGGCCGCCAAAGTTAATAATGTGAGTTCAAAGATTCGTAACTCTAGGTCCGAGCTCTAACAAGAGCCAATTTTGGACTTGAAGGTTGGTGAGACGCAGCCATTGTAGCCATTGACGTTTTTACAAAAGTGTGTCTGGTTTGAAAACTGATGTGAAGTGTGAATATCGTTCCAGAGGGGTCCATGTCTTCATAAATATTAAAAGCGACATGTTTTAGCCGGAATGGGCCGATTTGATGACTGCGATCGTGGACATGTGGGTACATCCATCATCGGGCACACGTGCTACCATATTCGATGATTTGGCTACGACAGCAAGGCTACGGAGAGTTATTTTGTATTAATGAGCAGTTTAGGGCATACAAATGATGTAAGATAATGGGTGTCAAGAGGCATTTTTATGAGTAGATACAAAAAATTGAACGCATTTTGAGTTTTCAGACGGAAGCGGGTTAATCGGTACAAAATAGCTGAAAGGAGACGCGTTTTTGTCGATCATTGAGAATAGTAAGCAAAATCTAGGTAATTAGAAATGAGGTCAGCCGTCTGACAAGGTGTTTCTGCAATGCAAATGTCAAAATGGCAGCGTAGGTTAGACTGTGCCAGAAAAGTGTCCGTATTTTGAGTTCTAACTCCTCGTATTTATATATGTTACATGTAAAAAGTGAAAATGCGAATTACAAGAGTCCGAAAAGGCACCTGGAATCAGTGGAATTTGCATTAGTGCCGCCAACGGGTTGAGACTCACTACAATTACACCGCCAACACACACTATCTATGGAGGTGAAATGATGCAATGCAATAAAAGTGACCTTTATTATTTACAAATTTTCAGCAGAGAAATACTTTTCATCACCAGAGATCGGTCCAGGTTGAACGATAAGTCTATAATTACCTATGCAAAGCAATGATTATACACCAAAGACAACACAAAGTAAGTGTCAGCCACGGAAAATATGGTTTACTCTGTCCGGCGTCTCAATGGAACGGAATGGGGGTTACCGCTATTGTAATACAATATTTGTATTTTGTGGCAATAGGCTCAATATTCACATGCATATATGGCATAATGGCATCGTCCATGTGCGCGTAATATGACAAACAAGGATCTGTTGGGTTAACAATTTTAGGATGGTGGCTATCGTATTACTGGACAGAGGCTGATGTCCAGTCGGTTTGAAACGTGTGAATTACTATGTTTACATGGACTTGGAAGACAGACAACGAGAGTTTGTGCAATTGCGGGGTTTGGTGTTTGTTAACGAAGTGAAAGTGGCCTAAAACAAGGATGGGCCGTCAGAATGGGTAATCCTGGCATCTGGCTGATGACGCAGTGGCCAGGGATGAGATGAAGGACGACCATAAAAGGGGGATTCAGAGGTTCGGGAATCAATTTTACGATCATGAAAAAACCTAAACCTGATTGACAATGGCATAAATAAGGAAAGGTTTTGCAGGAAAATGGCAATCTATCAGTCAAAACACAACAAAACGCGATCCAAAAAGCTCATAAAAAATTTTTGGAAAAAACATCTTTCAGCCAAAAACATAACCATGAAAGAAGTGTCTCCAGACCTCCCCCCTCGCTTCCAGAAATCCCCATAGACAATCCCCATTGTTTTCGGCCCTTCATATTTGCAGGGCGCATGCATGCTTTTCCCACATCGCCCCAAACCACCACAGTCAGCCCCATATCCCCCGTAGACTCACCATCATGCTGATAATCGTTTCGTCGTCAGTGTCAGAATCCTTGGTTGCCTTTCCTCGCCAACGCACTCAGTTTTGTTCTTCCCGTCTTTGACCTCGTGATACTTCTTGACGTGTTCAGCTCCGAACCTTCTGGGAGAAGCTTTTTCACTTTTGTTGCTCCACGCTTTCAAGTCCGTGGGTGCAAGAAGCCTTCTAGAAGTGAATTCCCGTGCGACCGTTGTTGAGTCGATTGACACTGCCTGGCGTGGTGCAAGTCAAGCCTATCCCGTCAGATTCGGTCTTTCTTTCCCTAAAAAAACATCGAGATTGAAACCATATCGATATCAATGGCAAATATCTATGTATTTCACGTTTTTTTTCTCTCACGGAACATTAATCCAAACAAGCGAAGAAAAAATGAAAAAAAGTGCCAAGAAAGCATAAACAGAGGGATCATAATAACTTTCAACTTTCAAAATAAACAATTCTGCTCTTTGCTTGGAAAATGACATGCCCATCTTGAAAATGTGTCACCTTTAGCAACACCCGGGGCAACAGACAGACGCCAGAGATGTAACTAGGTTAAAATGTTTAAGTGTTTAGCCGTTTAAGGGCACAGATAATGTAAAGTATGTCCTTTTTTGTCAGTCATTCAATGAATCCACTTTACCATGTGTACCGATTGTATTCGAGAGTTGCTTTCCAGGAGGCCAAAGGGTCTCGCAAATAACCCCAAATTGGACTCCAGGCTATCCACGCTTTCAACATGTATCTATCCTATCCTCTGGAGTCACATAAAGCCGAGAAAACCGAACGATGGCACGGGATTCGGGGCATGAAAGAAGTTCACTCGAAAAAGGGGGTAAAAAGTTTAAAAAAACAGCTAGCAACATATTAAATGGGCGTAAATTGGATAAAACGCAGTGATGAAGTAATAGAAAGCACAAAGATTGATATTCAGAGGTACATAATGACAAAATGACAGCAAAGATACACCCAGGTTGAAAGCACATAGATTTGAATTGGAAAAGGAGGGCAAAGTCGGCACGTAGATGTTCTCCTGGGAATTTTGACGTGAAAAAAGGTTACATTTTTCATAGGTTCAATGAGTTTGGCAACTTTAAGTCCAGCAAAAACCTGATTAATTTATACACAAATAAAAGACAACGAAGAACCCAATGATGATGGATGAATTGCCCCTGCGGCGCGCGCCGGAAGGGGCTAATATTCAGCTTCTATTTTTATCCCCGAAACTACGTGAGCTTGTTTCACATACGTACAAATGGGTCCAAAAAGAGATACATACCGACCATTGTCTCGGGTAGTTGGAACCGTGAAAATGCAACTACAAAAAGTTGTCATTGAACTTTGTCTTTGTGAGCGTGAAACATTTTTGTAAGCTATCAACTGTGAACATGGGAATTTCATCGGAATGGATTGCAACAAGGCCAATCCCGCTCATCCCGGAAGCACAAAACCCTCTTTTTGAATGAGGATTTGCAAAGAGTAATGCAATTGGGTCACAATATGTATCAGTAAACGGATTGAAAAACACAGACAAGTGCCAACGGAGTCAGCCGGACTGGGCCATCTAAATGAGTACTATGTAAGTAACTATGTGTCGCGTGAGATTCCGACTTCTTTTGTGAATGTTTATGGGGGCCATCTCGGAAGCATGCTTGAAGCAAGTGAGTTGAACGATAAAGTGGCACCATTGAAGGATTGAAAGATGCGACTGGCAGTATGCTTGCGTTCGAGCAACCCTGATTTTATCAGTCATTTTCAATCAAACAAAAAGCAACAAATTTCCGAGTGCTTTTCGCATTGGCAACAAATTGGAAAACAGCGAATTAGGAAAAACAAAAAGTAAAAGTGAAAGCGCGGCATTGTGAACATTGGCATCGACGGATGCCATGCATTTGAAAAAGGCGTACAAAATCGGGTGTAACAAAAACCGCCCCAGCTTGGCATGATGTTGAATAAATAATGAATCACAGCGCAGATAGAAGCTTCGTAAGTAACCCAAGTGATATCAATTTCAATTCGGTAATGTCAAAGCACGCTTTTTGTTTGAACAAGTCCAGCAGAAACTCGGCTATGGAGGACAATTTTGTGGAGGTGGACTTGCATTAGCTTTATTTGGAATTGGACTGGCAAAAATTTGCAAAATTGACCAATTTTAGCTAATACAAGTCACCCTTTTCATAGAAGTAATGAAAAAAAAGTTTAAAGACTACGCGCAGACCCATCCCTCATCGTGCCCTAAGGCGCTTTGATGACTCCATTGACGGAAGTCGGTTTCACCCCACTGCGCAAAGCAATTGATGCACATCGAATGAACCCAAAAAAGGGCATCCGATGACGAATGCGGTCATAAGAAGTGTCGACGGGTGCCCTCGGCTGGTCAAGTTCACGGTTTTATCTTTTTCGGTCGAGGGCGGCACGTTTTATAAGTTTGAGTGCCTTAAAGTGGCTTTGAATTTACATATATTTCCATTTAGACGAAGGCCCCACACAAACAAACACAAACAGGCCTCCAAATACATTGCGTAGAATTGTAGCGAGAAAAAAGGTTTGATAACGATCGTTTCGAGAGTTGAAAATTCGCAGAAATGTGAAGTCAAGCTTAACAGTTTTTCATGTGTAGGCAAGCTATGTCGGGAATACATGGACACAGGAAATTGTTCTTCCTCTCGTCAATAGATAGCGTCATCTCACTTCTTTTGCGTTTTTCATGTTCATGTTCGAGGCGTCTCATGGGCACCGCGATTTTTGCATGTTCATCCGTGCCAAAAGCGAAGGAGGGAAAGAAGGGCCGTGCCGCGGGGCAAAACGTGGTTAAACAAAGAGACGGACGGGAGCGGGCGCGTGGAAGGAACACGCATCGGAGAAGGACCTCACGAGACGCATTAGTTATACGATCACGATGGCCAGTGCCGACGGCAAAGTGAATGGGGCCGCGGAAAGTATGGCTACATCCTTAAAAGTTTAAGTAAAGACGGCCAAGATCAATGATGTTTGCAGGCGTCGATAGCAAGGATTCGAAAGATGCGTCAGTATCTAAGGACGCTTCAGTGTCTAAAGATGCCTCTTCAAAGAAGCCAGTCACCCCCAATCCATCAATCTCCAAAGAAACCGCATCCGCGGCACCGAATCCCTCGAAAGAAGCCGTCACGACGGACAATACAGCTTCCAATGCCGGCGAGAAGCTCGAAGTCAAGCCTTCAGCGACGAAATCAGGAGCGTCTGAGATGCCGACAAACAGTCGGAAACGACCAAAATCCAATCTGTGTAAGTAGTTGGTGAGGCGCCTTGTGTCACACTACGGTGTGTCGTCGTCGTTGTCGGGCCTCGTTGGTGTAATTTCGCTTTTTCTATGTTTGCTTTTAAGCATGCTTTCCTCATGTTTTCTGCTCCGCGTCCTTTGGACAAGGAGCCAAGCTATTAAGCCTGGACTTATCATGGCATTTAAAAACGAAGCGGCGACCCTATCAGTCGTGCACATCTCAATCCAGTCGATGCCTTGCCGGGAGGGGTGTCTTTCCACAAAATTGGAAAAAAAAAGGTGTAGTGCGCAGAGTGCCATGACATGTGCCAAGCAATTAGTGCAAAAAAGACGAGATTCTAAATTAAAATACGGAAAGCATGCTTTGAAATTTGGACATTTCGTGCAAGTTATTAAGTTTCCTGATCCCATGCCAGCGTACTGTCATCAGGGAAATGGGTTTCGGTGCAATGTGACCTTTGACGCATAAAAAAGGGTTTCAGTATTCATGGTCTTCTACCATCTGGGCCTGTGGACGATCTTGGCACTTCTGAGTGGGCCGTTCTTTGCCTTTTTCGCGTTCAAGGATGCTACGGAACGGTATCCGACGTATTACGGGTACAAAAGCTTCCTTGGGGAAAAGCCGAGTAAGCTCCGCCTACATTTATGAAAACTCAAAACATAAAGCATTCCAGAACTGAATATCATCCCTGACATGGCCATAAAGAACAGAACCCATCACAAATCATGGATCAAATTCGAAGCAAACGCGGCAGATTCCTATGCCGACTACGTTGACAAGCTGAGATTGTTCGTAAAACCGTATCGAACCAACCCGCTCAACGGCCTCGACTGCGTGAGAGGTGATTTTATCCACCCGAGCGTCAAGGACGAGGATGTCTTCTGCTTAATGGACGTCTATGATGATGACGAAGACTTTGGGTTGGGCCCCTGTGCATTGCCGAGGGACCAGGACGCCGCGGATGTGTTCGGATTCGGGTTTGACCAGGCACAACCCTGTTTCGCACTGAAATTGAATAAGGTTGGTCCGTCCTAACTTGATATGGGGTCTGACTGTTACGTCAATGTGAAATTTTGGAGTAAAAAAGCAAACTGAAAAGTAATTATCTGCAATGGGAGATGCCCCATTTGCACATTTTGCAAGAACAGACACAGTCCCATTCGCACAGTTACGCATGCAATGGTGATGAAGCAACAAAAACACAATTTTGTAAGAAATCACCATTTGCACACATTGTCATTATTTTTTGCACAAAACATTCGATTTTTCATTGCAAATCCAACATTTTGCCTCAAAATTTGATAAAAACCCGTTTCCAGCTCCTGGATTACATCCCCGACGCCCCAGAAGCCACCGAATTGAGCCCCACGGCCGGTGCCAAGATCGCTGAAATGTGCGGAGACATTGAAGATTGCTGCCATCGGAATCGACTCACTTTCAACTGTGAAACTGATGACATGAATACAGACTACGAAATCTACCCGAAAACAGGGATCTCATTGTGCCATTGGCCATTCCAAGGCCAACCCGACTATCTTTCGCCGTTTGCGATGATCAAAATCAAGAAATTCCCAGAGCCGGGTACCTTCATCAAGATGACATGCTCAGGGGCGACTGATTTGTTAGCTGGGGAAAACATCCACGAAAAGCCTCATATTTTGACGTTTTATATTGGTTTATTGCCTAAAGGGTCGACTTGAATGATGAAAATGTGCTGATTTTTGTGTTGAAAATGAAAATTTATGATTGATTTGTGGGTTTTGTGATGCTTTAGTATTGTAAAATGGTGTAAAAGAACGAAAAAAGGGCTTTTTTTACGAGTGAAATGGTGGTTTTTGGAGTTGGATTTGTCATCATGGGCCATGTGGACGTGCAAAACACGCATCGGAAAGTTCACACCTCGACTCGGAGGGCAACCGAAGCGGTGATAGACCGAGCGAGCGCCCACGCACTCTCGGTTCGAACGTCTTCGAAACTTCGAGACGGGGCGCGAGCGGCCAAAGGAGGCAATCACCGCGAGAGCCGGGTGTCCGTGACTCGCGTCAGCCTCGATATCGGCGACCACTTTCGACGGAGCTCATTCAGAGTCAAATCGTCTCCCGCAATCGGAACACTTCCTCAACTCTCTTAAGACTCACGTCTACCCCGCTCCAACTACAACCATGACCGTCATCGAGGCCTCCAACCCTGCTGCTGCCGTTGAGGCCCCTGCTCCGCCGACCAAGGTCGATGCCAGCGTCGACACGAGCATTGATGCCGGAGGGGATGCCAAGGCGTCCTCCTCGCCGCGTGGTCGCCGTGCCCGTTCTGGGGTGAGTTTTTGGCACTTTTTGGCTTTGATTTTGAGCTTTTCCCCCTTTTGAAAGTTGATTATATAACAATTGTCATCATTTTCAGCCGTTCGTCCCCTATGCCGTCCTCCTCCAGCGCCACGAAGAAGCCCAGAAGAGCAAGAAGGTCCTCGCTACCCAGGTCACCGGCACTGTCAAGTGGTTCTCCCTCCGCAGCCACTATGGCTTCATCTCCCGCGATGACGAGGAGGGCGACGTCTTCGTCCATCAGATGAGCATCGTCAAGTCCCGCATGCGCAAGGTCTACCTCCGTTCGCTCGTCCACAATGAGAAGGTCGAGTTCGACGTCGTTGAGGGCAAGAACGGTCCCGAAGCTGCCAATGTCACCGGTCCTGAGGGCGCTGATGTCACCGGTGTCTACGTCATCCAGATCCGTCCCCGCTTTGCGAGCTCTCGTCGATGTAAGTTTCCATCCCTTTTCCCCTAACCCCCTGAGGCAAGGCATTTCGCGACATTATCATCATTTCGCTTCCTTTTCAGTCAACGGCCGTCGCAACACCTCCCGCAACTCCGACACCAAGTCCAGCGCTGACACCTCCGAGCCTCCGCAGAAGCCTCGTCGCAACCGTCGCAAGACCGCTCCCTCGTCGGATGCCAAGCCCGCCGCCGGCAAGACCGATCATAAGTCGATCGAGAAGGACATGGTCGACAACATTGGCAAACTTCAAATCGGTGTTTAGTTTTATCGTTTTCGTTTTTGTTCTAAGTACATTTTCTCGTAATAAGTAGACTGAGTTTTAAATAAAGCGATTTGTTATCATAAGGATGGCTTTTGGGGACAATGGGGCGGGGTTGATAAGGGGAAAAGCGTGGATTTGCCGGGAGGCTCGTTGCAGCGAGCCAAATCAAAGCAACGAAAACCCCACACAGCTGCACGCACGCAGCCTGGTCTCCCCGCGAATGTGTGTGCGTGCTCCGCATGACGCGTATTGATTTCCCCTTCTTCGCGTCCTCTTTCCCAACTGCGTCGTTGTCTGTCCTCGTGCTACATAAGCGTCGTCGTTTCGTAACTTCTGCTTTTGCACGTCTTGCGCGGTGGTTTTTGCCATTATCCTTTGCGAAAGCTATCCCCAATATATCCGCCATTGCTTCTTCTTCAATGGTTGCTGCTCTTCTCACAAAAATGGTTCGTTTATAGTCATCAATTCTAGGTTTATATATAATCCCCCTTCCTTCCCCAAGTTTTAAAGGTTTTGAGGCGATTCGTGCGTTCCGCGGTATTACAATGTTGTAAGTTTACGTGGTAGGTGTCATTGATGAGAGTAATCACGGAACAGAGTCTTGCCTCAAACTTGAAGTAATTGAACCAAAGCTAAACCGAAACCTTGGGTAAAAACCATAAGCTAAACCTCAAACCAAGTGGAGTATAAACCAAACCAAACCTCAGACTTGCGAATGCTATCCATTTGGAAGCTTTGCATGGGTGATTAAACCAATCGGGAGTCTTTTTCCGTCGGTCAGGAGTGTATTGATTGTGTTTTCAGGCTTCCAATGGTCTCCCCAAATTCAGCGAAGCGCTTGCGCTTGATCTTGCTGACATCCACAAAGCCGTAGCTGACTCAAGTGTTGATCGATTTGCGCATGTTTTGGAGTTGGTGAGTCGCTTTTTTATATATAATTTGGAGCTTTTTGTCAATGTCATCCATTTCAGGCTAAAGCCAAACTTGCCACCAAGAATGAAGACTTGGCCGAGGTCGATGCCATCTTCAACAAGCTCAAGGCCAAGCGCGACTGCGAACTCCTCGTCGAGAGCAACTCCATTGGCGCCTCTTCGTCTTCCACGAGTTCCCGGCGTCGCAAACTCGCCTACCGTGGCCGCATCTCGCCCTACTCAACCAGTTCCTCCACTCCGACCATCCGATCTCCGCCGATGTCATCCGTTCCCAGCGATAGCAGCATCTCCAGAGTGGTGAAGACGTGCCCCGTGTGCGACCAGACATTCGCGAACCGACAGTCCATGCTGAGGCACGTTTCCCGGAAGCATCCAGATCATGACGCCTCTGCTACGAAGTACAATGCCCAGAATGACCTCCCCTTCCAATGCGACGTCTGCTACAAGTCCTTCGAGCAGAAATCTTCCTTGCAGTTCCACATGAAGCGTCATACTGGCAAATCCTTCGAATGCCCGCAGTGCCAGCGGCAGTACGCCCATGGAAGCGAGCTGAGGAAGCACCTCGTGAGGTCGCACAAGGTTCCGGCGGCTGAGATATCGAAGGACTTGAAAGAATACAAGATTGGCGAAGTTTCGACACCTCCTGAGGCTGCTTCGACCGTGGACTCCGACAATGACGACGATTTGGACGATCTTTTGACCATGGAAATGGCTAAACTTGATAAGGCTGCTTCGGATTGATTGTTTTTTCGGTTTTTAAATTATAGTTTTTTGTGTCATAGTTTTTACAGTTTTTGCAAGCGGGTGTTTGTCTAAAAATAAAGATTGAGATTAATTGAATGGCGTTTATACAATTCTACAAACAAAACGAAACAATTTGCACAGTTTTAAGGAGCACAGTTGTCACAAACCATGAAAACAGTTTGAAAAGTTGATTCACGGCTTGTAGCGCCGTTCTTATCAGTAGTTATCAGGTTCAAAGTATGACACATGATATCAGTGATAAGAAAAAGTCATTACGGATTGATCGAACATGGAGAGACAAGCATTTATATATGTATATTCATATTAAAACATATACATATAACTTAACCATTACGGTTTTAACACAAAAAACAAGGCCTGCCAAAGCTCGATAACAATTATGAAAACACATTATACGAAAGAAAAGAACATCCCGAAATGAAGAAAAGAATGATGTTGGGCCGGCTTTTGGGCGATCAACACGGCATGGATCAGAAGAGGGTGGTGGCGGCTGATGGCGCGTCATCAACAGCAACGACTACCACTGGGCTGGGAGTCTTGGTCGACGGGTCGGATGCGGACATTGTCCGAGGTGGACGTCGTTGGCATTCTGTCGAGGATGGCTTCAGCGAGGTCGTAGAAGGCCTTGTCGATGTTGATGTTGGACTTGGCGCTGGTCTCGAGGAACCGGATCTGATGGTCGATGGCGATGCGTTCGCCGCGTTCTTTCGACACGACACGTCGATCAGACATATCGCACTTGTTGCCGAGAAGCATTTTCACGACGTCTTCGCTGGCGTGCTGCAATGGGAACCCATTATTACTGTTAAAAGTGACGAAAATATGCAAAAAACTAACCTCATCAATGTTCCTGAGCCACTTGGCAATGTTATCAAAAGATTTTCCATTTGTAATGTCGTAAACGAGCATGATTCCCATGGCTCCGCGATAGTAGGATGTTGTGATCGTGTGGAATCGTTCCTGGCCCGCCGTATCCCTGAAATCGGCAAAATTATATATAAAAACTTTGAAATAAAGTTGAATTGACTCACCAAATCTGTAGCTTGATCTTCTTTCCCTTTAATTCAATCGTCTTGATCTTGAAATCGATGCCGATGGTTGAAATAAACGTCGTATTGAAGGCATCATCACTGAATCTGTACAAAATGCAAGTTTTGCCGACACCACTGTCACCGATGAGCAGCAACTTGAACAGCAGATCGTACTGCTTCTTGGCCATTACGAGTTGAGTCTGACGGGAGAAGGGAGGGCACTAGCAGATCGAATCGGTGTGGATTCGACGAGGGATAAAGATGCGTCAAACGGTGGAACGGGGATCCAAGCAGCGGTGGATTTGTTTCTGAAAAGACGACAATAGGATCCATGAAGGCCGAAAATTTCAATAGGAACGAACGAAATCCGATCACGGACAAGGGAAGACGTTTGAAACGCGTCACGGAAAAAGTGCTAAAGAGATCAATGTCGCGGGTACGTACGTCAGGTGTCATGCGATGATATCCCTTAAGGCTGTTTGGGCGCGACGGAGCAGATTGCCTGAAGGGAGCAAAGAAAGAGCGAAAAAACAGCTCACTCGTGATGGGCGAAAGCAAAGGAAAGGAAGAGGCTGCGATGCTGGCAATCCAAACCGAACAAGACGATAAAAAAAGAAGAAACAAAAATGTATGATCGATCGTGAAGGGCGGGCGGTGTTCATTTTTTACAGGGAAAACGAACATAAAACACATCATCACGGTCAAAGACAAACAAGCTTCTCATCGATTTTGTAACAGTGGACGGATGTTGGGGGCTTTCGGGCGATAAACAATCAAAGCCAATGAAATGGGATGGGAAGGAAGCGTTAACGCATTTTCGGATGGACATTACGGCTGCGGTCATGTGGCTAATGACGGCCCACCACGAAGGCTGCCAGGGGGCTCGATTTCAGGGGAAAAGCATAGGCTGGATGCATGGAATGGGGCCACAGGGACTGGGGGAAGATGGTTCAAGCTTTCACGACCGATTGGAAAGCATTTCACGGGGGTTTTGGAACGCTTTCAGGCCGATAACCCGACGAAACGCGGGGCCACCGCTCCACATGCTCGAAATGCAAGGGCGTTGTGGTCGGCGACGCACGTGGCCATGCTTTGCACGGGGTTTGTGCGGACGGAGGAAAGCTGCGGAAAACGCGCACGCGAAATCGATACGAGACCGTACGGACGACGACGAACGAACGAACGACGAGAGATGCGGCAACAGTGTGCGTTTGTCTGGAGCACTGCCGCCGGCGCTGAGGAAGTCGACCTCCGAAAATAGCTCACGGCACGGATGGGAAGTGGTGCCGGCAGGCTGCGGGGTTGGTTTTGAAACGAAATTCCTTGTTTTTATGGCTTTTGAAACGCTTTTCACCGCCCGTTACCCCCGCAAACTCGCTGATTCACACTTTCTTTTATAAAATTCACTTCAAATGACTAAAAGGATACTCTTTAAAACTTCTGAATATGATTCACGACCCATCATAAGCGCTTCCCCTTGGGAATTTTGTAATTTCAACCAGTTTTTAATGGTAGAGACAATGAACAAACAAATTTTTATGAAAGAACGCGCAAACACGCAAAAATCTCGAGTTCGAGATCCCCGTGGAAAAAGCGATTTCAGGCCCCAATGTCGGAAAGAATAACATCCGTGAAGGAGGCCCAAGGGTGAAGGCGAGTGTGACGTTGAGTTAGCGACTATTGACGAAACTGCAGTGATGACTGTCTTTATTTTGTTCGCCTTTGCCTTTGCCTTTGGCTGTAGCCCTATGACTGGGGTTGGTCCAGTCCAACCGATCCAACGATGATGATGATTGTACACGCGCAGGGAGCCGGCTGGATGGTGGCGATCGGGCGTTGCCGGGGCAGCCGACGGCCAGAACGGATTTCCGGAACACTTTCGGGGTTAGGAGAAGCAACAGATGGTAAATATGAGGAGTAGATTGGATTGGGTTGCGCTTGGAAACCATCGACGTTTGCTTGGCCGATGCAAGGATCTCTATATCAATTTAAGATTTTCTTTTAACAACTCTTGGTCAGTTTTATTGAAAATCAGTTTTAAAAATGAAACTTTTTACAAAAAAATTGTCAAAACTCCATCGATAATAGGGTTCATAGTACACTCCACAGCCCATTGTTGTTAAGAAAGGGTCTGCCTGTTCAGCGATGAAAGAAAAACATAAAAAGAACGACAAAAAAGCGAAAATTGTTAGTTCTTTCAAGACACAAATATACAAAAACCCATGTACTATTACTATTCCCCACTAAAAAAGCACTGCCCAAACACAAATATAGCCTTTCCGTGCTGATTCACCGTTTTCTGTGTTGCAAATCAGTCGGAATTTGTAACGACGCTAACAAGAAGTCGGAATAATATCCGTGACCAGTCCAGTCCAACTGGCCATTTCCCGGGGGCGGCGATCAAAGTCAAAAAATAGCACTACTTTTACAGTTTGGGGGTTTTTCGGTTATCTTTGACGATGGCGTTGGTGGGTGATAAGTAAAAATGGCCTGATCGATCGAAGTTTTAAATGTAAGACGATAAACGAAAGGCGGGGGACCGTTAACTGCATTTAAACCAGTCTGGCAAGGGACAGGGTAGAGTAGGCAACACGATATTATTGTTCACGCTTGATCGACGTTGAAAGTCGTCAGTTTTTTTAAGAATGGGAATTGGGTGGGAGTTTGTTTAGGACCGGGTCATGTTAATGCATTCAAACTGGTGGCGAATGTGAATGTAAACATGATTCGGATGGAATTGTCGAAGTTTCAATTTTGAAACCATCAATTGGGTCAAAAAAGCTAACTCGACTGGCTCGACTGCAAACAAACGTCTTTATTTCAGTTTTAAGTTTTGGAATTACATCTTTAAAACCATTTATCAAACCAAGAACAACTTTAACGCTATCAAAGTAACAATTAGTCTTGTTTCTACAAATTTATTCAACCTTTTTTCATTCACCAAAAAGCCGGACAATCTGTCCACATACAAAACATCAAGTACAAGATTCATTCAAGACGGATGTGACACTCGGGAGTAGCCTTTTTCGAACGAAAAACATAACACCATAAAATTATCATAACTATGCTCTTCAAATTCAAAAAGGTAGTTGTATGCACAATTTTTGGGTAAAGAAGTGGTAGGTAATTTTTTTCTGCTTGATGCACTGGGAAAAAGTTTCAATTTGAATACACTTTGATTAATAACAGGTTGTTGTTTTTATGCATAAAGATCAGAAAAGTACATCGATTCTGACGAGTACAAGTTTTTTTTCTTTTTGTCTTAAAACGATAATAGGCGTTGTCAAAAGGCAGTCAGCAGTATGTCGCGACATGCTTGTGGGAACACGAATTGTTAAACTCTTAACTAATGTAACGAGTAAATAGTTTAGGTTTGACTGAAGAAATGCGGCTGTACGCTTCCATCGATGTTTGTTGGGTTTAAAGAGGGGGGCGGGGGAGGAGGAAGTTCGAAGGATGGAAGAGGGAGACTAATTTACAGTAAATAACGAGACACCGGTTTTGAAACATGTGTTGTGGGCATACGGTAGGGATGAGTCGATGTTGTTTGGACTAGGAAAAGCATCTTTTTGACATTGTTCTTCAATGCGGAGACGTCGGACCCCGGGATCCGATCGACACGGACGACTTTTTGCCGAAGCCGAACAACTTGGAGCCCTTGCTGGGCGTAGTGCCTGGGGGCGTTGCATTCTTCGGGGAATTCAGGGCCGAATTGGGGGAGGTGCTGGTCGGACATCCCAGACTACTGCTGCTGTCTTTTTTGTTGTTTTGACTGAAAAAAAGAATGATGTGATTAATGGGTTACCACTGGCGCGAAAACAAGTAAATAGTCTCACAGCGAAAGGGCAGAAAAGTTGTTAGCCAGCTGATTTTGGTAGCGTTTCGGGTCGACCAGGGCAGCTAGGAGTGTTTTTTGTTGATCGAGTTGGGCATTGATCTTTTCGAGCCATTGCTGTTTTTCTTCGACCGAACCGGCTTGACACAAGAAGGCCAAAGGCTGGTTAGGGTCATTGCTGCGAAGGACGAAACGGGTGGGCTCATCGGCGACGTTGTTTTCGAGGACCATTTTGTTTACCTGAGAATTTAAGCGGTTAGAAGATGCGTTTTAAAGGTTAAGATGGAGGTTTACCATGATTTGATTCTTGAAAATATACGTAGGACTGCTGAATTCCGTCCGTTTCGGGATGGAATCGGCGATGATGGCCGATTGCTCGAACAGGAAGACTATCCGCTCCTTGCCTTTGAAGGGTTGGGAGGGACTGGATTCGGAGATTTGCAACAGACCCTGAAATGTTCAAATTGATAAAAAATGCCAAATTTGAAGATTCAAAATGCCATTTTAACATAAAAATCGAAGCTACAGTACCTGATACAACAGTTTGCCTTGCGCATTCAAGTTGCCATCAAAATTCTGCAACCGTCCAACCTGCATCATGTCATCACACGCCTTTGGCACAATACACATTACTTGTAAGCCCTTTTGCAGCGCTTCGTCCGAATCCCCAGCACGTTGTGTGTACTTGACGATATCCCTCATGAGCAGTTGATACTTTTGGATTCGTTGTACGGGCTTGATTAACAGATCGGTCAGGGTTCGTTTCTCGCCCAACTTGAGACGGGTTTCATTGAAGAACTGCTCGAACTGTTCCTGGGCCATGAGGAAGTCAGACTTTGGCTTGTTCTGACAGTATTTTACGTAGTAACTGTGTAATCGGCGTTCCTGAAACCACTTTTATATAGCATTGTGTCATCTAAATGTGCTAAACTTACATATTTGACAAAGGCAAGACCCGCAGCTTGATAATTCTCAAGGCACTTTTCGATTTCTTTGACGAAAATCTGTTGATGAAACTCGAGGATTTGTTGGATGTTGGCAAAGATGATCTTGTCCTTGCCCTGGAGATCCTCGGGCAAATCCTGTTCGCTCAGCAGTTGCATGTAGCCATTGACGATGAGCAACAGGTCGGTCACGTAGTCGCGTTCCGTTTCGACGAGCTCCTGGATCACGAATTGGCGCTTGTAGCGGGCTTCTTCGGCGGGGGTACGCTTGATGGCGCCATTCGTTTTCGGCGTTTCCGGATCGGGCTCCGTTCCAGAGGGGCTCGATGCTACGGAGGGGTCTTCAGCTACACCCGGTTCGTCCATGGGCTGAAATTGGAAAACAAAATTGTTAATATTTTCTTGTAAAGAGGTTGAAAAACAAGGACCCCGGTTGGTAGTGATCGTAAAAGGCGAAAACCATGAGACAATGGCATATAAAAAGCTAAAATGCGTCGAAGGAGAGAAATTTTTATGATAGCGTGAGACGTTGAAGGGCAAAAAGATAAGGAAAACAGGTGTATTTGATGAAATTGGTTGTAAAAAATGGTTTTCATAACATTGGATGGCTAATTGGAATCGAAAAAGAGGAGCACAATATAGTCAATTACGGTGTGTTACGGTAGGAAAAACACTTATAATAGACCAGATTGGTTGTACAGTTGTTTTTTACGTCGAATTAGTCAAAATCAGAATCGAAGATGAAAAAAAAACTGAAAAAAAGTCCACTTCGCAGAATTACTCATCAGGCCCGTTCCTCAAATCGAGAAACTGCAGCCCTGATGTGAGCGCATCTGAAGAACAGGGCCCACTCTCCCGTGTTTTTTGCTGCTTCTTCGTTCCTGTGAAGGGCACAATTTGATAAAAATTCAACTAGGATTAAGGGGCGGGTGTGGGTTGCCCAGCGGCACTGACGAGATGCCGCCGCTCCATACGGGAGGGCCGTGTAGAGGAGCGAAGGCACCGCCAGCATGGCCGGGGCGAGAAGGACGGAAGCCAGCAAGAATAAAAAACACAAACATGGGCCCCCGGCCGTCGTCGGTGACGAGACACGGACGACGTACTTGGCCAGCGGCAATGTGCGACACGGGAAGTGGGGTAGGAAGTTGGTGGAGTCGCTGGCTGGCTGGACGAACAACACGAAAATGGGCAGGAGACTGACTGCCTGACTGCTAGATGGACGTACGTATTCACCGTTGGGAAGCCCGGAGGCACTGTTTCAAAGGCGAGACTTTGTCGCGCCTTGCCTGGGCCATGGCCATGTGGCCGGCCCGGAGCACAGGATCTTTTCTTCGCCGACGCCCGTGTATATTTTGGCACATTGCGGGGCTTCTTTCCTTCGCGTGTGCTCTCACTGACTCTAAAGAGTCAATTTGCAGATGTCGTCGTCGTTGTCGGGGCGTACGACACGAAACCCGCCTCAGGGCACTAGGGCGGCGTCGCCCGTATGTGCCCACCATTGGCGTGGCGTTGCCTGCGTTCGGTTTCGTGAATCCGGGACAGCGTGATGCTGTTCGTATAGACCTCTCCATGACATTTGCGACAAAAACAACATTAAAACAAAGCCAAAAGTTGATACAAATCTCCAAAAACAAAGCAAACATCGATCACTACCCAAGCCCCGCCCCTAACTCCGCCCCCAAATGTCAAAACTTCCATATTACCTGATGACTAATCGCACTAGTACTCATATTGTTCGTCGTTGTGTTCGAATTGCTCGGCACGGGTTCCTCCGAACCTGATGCCGTCACCGTGGGGTTGGATTCGTCAGGCGTTTCTTGGGGCGATTCAGACGACTGCTAAAAGGAAAGAATTTACAATTTAAAAGCCAAAAAACGTTCTTATAAACATCAGGCACAGTTTATAATAACACCCCATGCATTTTTCAAGGCAATATTCACAAAACCCCTTCCAGATGAGAATTTAATATAAGCAAATGGCAGCCGTCCGGCCAGAAGGCACCGATATCCTTTCAAATCGAAATAATATCGCTCACTTTTCATATGAAATTGTAAAACGAACTGCCTAAGGCGGAATGAAAAACCTTCCCTTTCCCTCTTTGCTTTGTTTTAGTGTGCTTAAAAAATGGCAGCGTTTTTATGTTTCCGAATTGCATAAAAATATGTTTGGCAACTCCCCCGTCTGAATGTTTGACGTTTCACGCTATGAATATGGAAAAGCATATGAATAGCTTAATTTTCAAAAAAAAGAGGGGAAAACTTACGCCTTGTTGATGGATATCGGGAACGGATTGTCGACTCGCGTTCGATTGAGGCGACTCACGCGCGACCGAGGCTTTGCTGGATGGCTGTGATTCACGGGAGCTTGAGTTGTTGAAGAAGCGACTGTAAAAAGGTTCAAATTAGAACACAAAGATGGTCGTTTGCAGGGAGGGCCTGATACATGGGACACATTCAGGAAGTCATTAACAGAGGGGTTCGACACTGTGACCATTTCCGGTCTCGTTTAAGACCCAAGGCAGATGGTTTTGAGTGTATTTTGGATCGAAGTGTGAAGCAGGAAGTTCAAAGCCGGCTAGCTTTTCGAGAATGGCTCGAGACCAGGAAGGAACAAGTGAACGTTAAGACAATAGGAAGCTGACCGACAAGCTTAACGACCCCCAACCCAATAAAAAGGCGCATAAAGTTGATAAAGCCAATGCAAATACAAAAATGACAACCCTCAATCTGTTCGCGACAGAATCTGGTCCTGCCGAAACTGAAGCTGTCTTGACAAGGGCAGTTTCTCCAAAAACATAACTACTGCGTTCGCTTCTCCTTACTAAATACTTTTTCGCGTGTGTGAGACCGACAGGGGCTTCCCCATGACGGCCGAATGATGTGAAAAGAAGGCCCCCCTTTCCACTTTCTGCAGGGTGGAAAAGTATATAAGTCTTGGAAGGGCATCGTCATCATCGAAGTGAAGCCGAAGCCGCCTTCGGGCGCAAAAGGACGATTAAAAGTAGGAAAAAGTGGAACTATTCTTTCAAATTAGTAGTAGCCAATCCGGATAAACACGTATCACTATAAAATGGAAACGAAAAACAAATTCGTGGCGGGTATGAACTTTCGTTGCGGGACCATCATAACTTCAAATTGGCTCCAAGCCTTTGGAAACGGCATTGGATTATCGCTCCCTAGTGTCATATTAGTTTTAAAACTTCTTAATGCCGTTTATATATCGTCAAAATGTTTACTACAGAAAAATCTTGAATGGCCTCGTCAAAGTTATGACGCCGCTCCGCCCCATTTCGACGATACAATTCTCGAAAAAACACAAAGAAAGACAAAGAACAGGCAACATTGTGATCAACGGATTTTCAGTACACCTAGTCTACGACCACGTTTGAATCGTAGAACAGTCCTCTGAAGGGTATTAGGCGTGTTTAATTGCAAAATGTCGAGAAATGGGAACCATAGACCTTCCCAGTGCAACCCCAGAGCTTTCAATGATGTAAGCAAGTGTAGTTGCAAACGCCCTGAAGGCGGGTACAACTTTCGAGGAGGTACAAAACGGTTTCGTAAGAAATCGGAGAACGGTCCGGTTCGTTCTTGATTAGGATGAACTGGAAAAGACCCCTTGGGAACCCACAGGCTTCGCGGACGCTGGCGAAGATGCTCGAAGTTCCCGCAAAATGGAGAGAAGCACCCAGACACAGATGGAAATAGTCATCAGGCTCCTTCGAGCAAACCGGGAGCGTCTTCACCCGGCACACGCTGCAGCCAGTCGAGGCCCCGATGGCATCTACCAAGGAAGTGAGGAATTGTATAAGTAGTTTATGTGGTGACGCAAGCGCTAACACGATGAAATACGCAAAAAAGACACACCATCGGAAAAATGGCTGTGCTTTGCGAGCCTTGGCGGCCTCAGGGTGCCGGCGCCGGCTTCTAATATGCCGGTTTCGGTTCGTATTTTCTTTACCGTATGTATTCTTTTTGATGAATGTACCCGACAGAACCGTCTAAGGATAGGGGGGCGACACAAAAACTGACAATATGCCGGTTCCAGACAGCCATTTTTGAAGGCCATTTTTTTCGAAAGGCGTCAGTTAGCTAGCCCCATTCCTGGCAGGGGGGTCAATCTTTGGTTGATGGTTTCAACGGAAAAGCCAAGTTGTTTTTTTCACTTTCACTTTTTTACAGAAGAGAAGAATAGCCTTAAAAGTAAAAGTGCCAAAGAATGGGATGGCAAATTTGCAATGGTGGGGGTCCCGCAGGAGCGAAAAAAGATTAACTCGTTCCGGCATTCCAGCGGTGAAGACGCTGCTAACCATTGGCGGTAACCCTAGTTAGAGCCAGCCAGCTGTTGTTGTGTTCCTCAATGACGGTCACTCCATAATAGACCCATGGACCGTAGGAGGGCGGCGGTCTAAATTGCTTGCTCCTGGAGCCGTCGACGAACGAGAAGCTTATGTGGAGCACAGGGGAGATGGAATTCCGTGTTAATCATGTAAAGAGGAACGAAAAGAAGACGGAAAGCGTGTACAAATGACTTGTAATAGCGAAGAGAGGATTAGACAATTAGGGTCATGGGGGCAAATGGTCTACGAATTGCTAGCCACGAAAATGCGGACCATGGAAAGACAATCGTGATAGGACCAAATGGCTCAATGATACGTAAAACATGTCAACATTGAATGAAATCTGACGTTATAAAACGGAAAACAGCTGTATGACGAATGTCAAATGGAATTCATGAACGAACTTTTATAAAGGACGAAAGTTCAAAATTGTAAAAAGCAACCGAAAAAAGCGGTTTCACACAACAATAGTGCTATGATTAGAAGCGCCTCCCTCTTCCGGAAGTGTTCGCCAGCTGGGCGCCTTCTGAATTATGGGTAGACAGACTAGCGTCATCCTGATGGAGGCCAAAACAGGGTAGAACCGTATTGCCCTCGCGCGCGTATGCCCCCAGGCCAAATGGACCACGGAAGGAAGAAGAAGCATCCCCCTCGAAGACGCGTCGTCGACGACGACGGAAAACTCAATTATTCGAAGAGGAGCACACCGAGCGCGAAGAAAAGGCGGCCTAGGTTTTGGAGTGCTTGAATCCCGTCGTCATCCCGAAGATGGCATATGTACGTGTCCATCATCAAGTCTGACTATAATATCAATCCCGCTTCTTTCATTGAAGGGCATTTCGATGGTCGGCTCTTCGGTTGAAGGTTGGTTGGACCCGTGTCATGGAAGATGAGGCGTGGCAGAGGACGACATCGTGAGAAAGGACGCGTCTTCCGCCCTCGCAAATCCGCGTGAAACAGATGCCGACGACGACGGTGTGGGAAGATGAGACTCGACGACCAGCCGGCGGCGGCGCGGGCCAAAGTAAGAAATACAATTGATAGGAATGAAGAGTGCGAATTGAGAGTCCGATGCCGATGCCATCGTCACGGAATGAATGGAAGGAAGAAGGCAGAAAAGAGAACCCCGACA
>KB455117.1:73016-90163 GCA_000341325.1 Panagrellus redivivus
GCTGGCTGCGCGCAGGCTCACTCTACTCGTCGTCCTCTCCCGGACTCAACTCAACGCGGTTTCCAACTCTCGGCTCCTGTCTTCCGTTCCGTCCAGCCTTCCTCGATCAGAGTCTTGCCCGCCAAAGGCATCGTTGTAGGCCATCCCACAGTGCCATCAACGTCGGTCTCGCCCTCACTGCGAGCCGGACTCATCCATGATCAGGATCGGCTGGATTCGACGGATATTTTCCATTGTTTTGACTTTAATTGAATGAATTTACTCCCACCTCAATTGTTGTCCCGTTATCTTGTTTTGTCAACCCATTATGTTTGCTACGGCATCCTTTTCGGCCAAAATATAGGCAGTAATAAAACGCCCTTTTTTATCCTTGTGTCTTTTGTGAAGCCCTAATCTTTACAATTCGGCAACGGAGGCCGTAGGCCAATTTGGCGATCGGGTATGGCATGGTTCGATAAAAGTGAGTTTGTCAATATCAAAAGACGCAAAACAGGACTGCAAACGCTGAAGAGTACAGGGGCACTACTAGCAAAGCTGAAAAAGCATTCGGGTGTGTGACCTACTTATAAGTCGATACTACTTTACGGTATGTACGCACTTTTTCAATGGACCTCAATCTGTTTCATCGCTTTCCAAAAGTAACTTTTTCAAAACATGGTGTGAAATAAAAACTCATCAGTTTTAACTTCAAGCTTGCTCTGCCCGCACGACATTTCATACATTGTCTTATTTTTTATAACTTGGTTATGGCGCTATCAAGTTTATTCAATTTTTTAGAATGTTGATAATGCAATTATAATAAGTCTTATAAAAACCATACGTAAATGGGACCGTTAGCAAAAATTTGTAGTTGGAGTCGAGTATTGTCTTTATACTGCAAAAGCTCCTCATCGTAGTCCATGTCAGTGTCAAAAAAGCCTGTTACTAGCTTACAATAGGGAAAATTTGGCAGATCCAGTGTGATAGGGATAATTTCTCCCGTTTGCTCCACCTCCATGATCAAATGAAAACCTTTTTTTTGACCCTGAAATTATAATTAGTACATTTTATTCTCTACACGCAAACGTAAAAGTACCTGTAAAAACGCAACAAGGTCATCGGTTGACAAAGCAAAAAATTGCTCAAGTGTTATAACCAAGTCAAAATCAGTTAATCTGTGTTCGTGAAACTGTTGAATTTCAGTCATCCATGTATCGGCAACTGGCACCCTACCAAAACTAATACTGTTAAGGTTCGGAAAAATAGTCAGTAAATCCGAAACTTTCAGAACGTAACTGGCGTTTGTATTTTCGTGAACCACAATTCTTAGAATATTGCCAGCACTCACTAGCCTTGAAAGCTTTTCAAACCCGACTTTCGAAACGCGGCTGTTGTGTAATTCTAAGAATTTTATGCCGAGGAAGTGATCAAATGGTTCAGTTGTCAAATTTTCCAAGTTTGCGTTATAGAGCTTCAAATAATCACTATAGTAGACGGGATCGTCCTTTCCAACATTGTAACGCGATACCGTAACATTGCCGTCTTGATATGTGAAACTGGGTAATTTCGCGGGTTCAGGATGCATCGTTTGAATTGGCGGACAAATGGTAGAGATGCCAGCGGCAATTTGAAGCTGATAGCGTTCAGTCGGGATGGCAAGATCATGGAGGCGACAACGGAGGCCGTAGGCTAATTTGGCGATCGGGTACGGCATGATTTGACGAAAATGTGAATGTCAAAAGACGCAAAGCAGGAATACAAACACTAATGAGAATTGGGACACCACTAGCAAAGCTAAAAAAGCGTCCATGTGAGTGACTTAAGAATAAATCGATATTATTATACGATAGATACGCACTTTTTCAACATAACACAACCCAAATGTGCATCAGCGACGAGCCAAGAGTAAAGAGTTTTCTATTTTTAGATAGTCAACATAGTGTCCCAATTATTCTCTCAATTAGTTTTTATTAATTTCAACATCACAAGAACTAAATGAATATGTGAAATTACGTGTGATACAAAAATTGGTCAATAAATTACAACCAGAACAATCACCAAATACCTATACTTGATAGACTTAAAAAATTGGAAAACATACTTTTATTACAACTTTGAAAAATGCAGCAATTGTTACAATCATGGGTATTTTCAGGGCAAGTGAAAGGTAACGAAAATTCACAGAAATATGTTATAATTTGCACAATTAATTAGAACACTTAAAATGGTATGAACATTCAGTTAAAGCTATGTGTTACCAATAAGCATTGAATGATTCCAGAAAGGAAAGGCAAAAGACGTTGACTACGTGAGCTTTTTGATAAAGTCGAGACTCTCGAAGCGGAAAGTTGAAAAGCACAGAGATGAATTAAATGCGGGTTTGGACGGGTCATGGATGTGTTATTTATGTTTATATTAGAATACTTAAAGCGAAAAAGCAAAGGTAAATTGCACAGAAAGCAACTGAAATGAAAAGGTAATTGAGCAGGTATACTGTATGTGATTGATAAGAACTGCCTATTGTCGGGAGGAAGAGACTACTGCGCGTGTTGTTGGGCCGCGAGACTGGCAAACAGGGCTGAGGCGAGCGGGTTCACGGTGGCACCAGACGTCGGGAGGTAGGGCAGGAGGGATGCGGTGGCGGCGAGTTGGGCTGCGAGCGGATTCGAGGCCTTTTCAGAGGATGCTTGATGGGCGGCCATCATCTGCCAGGGATTGACGCCAGCCAGGCTGGAAGCGAAGTTGAATTGTTGCTGTTGTTGCTGGGCAGCCATGAGGCCGAGCAGGTGGGCATAGCCGTTCTCCGATGGCATGCTCGGGTTCTGGAAGCTGAAAAGGTTCGCATCCTTGACCATTTTCACATCATCAGAAGTCGTCGATGACGATGGCGATTCAGGCGCCAGCATTCTAGCCTTTTTCGCCGCAGGTGGACTGGGACTGGCCGTCATGGAAGTGTTTTCGACTTCATTTGAACCGTTTTTATCGACATTATCCGAAGCGCTGAAAACATAGAAAGTTAAAATTAAGTTTGCCCTTCCCTTAATGTTGCGTTTTCGTGATTTTAGTCAGCTGTCTCATACGAACTTTAAAGCTTTGCTTTGCTTTCACGGCCAAAAGTTACGACCGTTTGGGGTTCCGTGCGTCTTTTCACGACCTTCACAAATGGGCTCGAAAATTAAGCGACTCACTTGCGCGCAGCCCTTCCCCAGGGAAATTACGGATCACTTTGCCACAGGGCCCTACTTCTTTTGTGTATTTGTGCCCGGGGGTTACGGCACTCGGCCCATGGCACCGCGACAGACGGTGCGCAAATTGCATGATACCGAAGATGGTAAATAAACGGCTAACATGCAAAGTAGGGACATCTGTCGGGAGTAAAACTGGCACTTTCGAGGGGTAATTAAACTTTGACATTGTTTTTTATGGCTTTGAAATAGAAATCAAAGCAGTTTAAAGACATTTTAATTTTGCGAAAAAATGCCATTCAAAAAATTGTGCGAATGAAAAAATCGCATTTGTCAAATATGACGTGCAAATGAGATTTGTGCGTTCGTAAAACAAATTCCAATTTTCATAAAGTAAAGTTCAACAATCCCTTTTCTGGCCCCTATTCTATGAAAAACTATACTTTCCAAATGGTATCCATAAAAACATAAAAGATTGCCTGCGGCATGTAACAAGTGCCGTGCCTGGAAAGGAGCGCTTCGGTCTGCGGGGCCCAGATTAATGGCCCCAAATTCATAACAAAACAGACTTTTCAGGATGAAGGCCCTGGACAACGCCGACTAAAAGCCCGCCGAAAACAGTTTTTATATTTGATATGATCGTAAAAGGCTAACTTCAAGACCAAGGGACTTAGTTTGTAAAAAACATACCATTGAAAGTCGTTCCGTTGTTGCTGGAGTTGGCTGAGGCATTTGAGCCTCAAATCAAGTGGGACATCTTCCAAAAACTTGGCTACAGCACTACTGTTGAGGGTTGATAAGATGGATTCAACCGAGGTGGCGGAAGGCTTCATGGAGGGGGTCGATGTGGATGATGTCGTGGGGGTGGTTGGGAGGTTGTTTGGGTTGGATGTGGCCGCCTGAGGGGTCGTGGTCGGCGTGATGGAGAAACGGGTTTGCTGCTTCAGACTGCGACGGGCCAGTTTTTGCTGATAGGCGATGGGACAACCGGAGAGGCTGCGATGAGAGCTCCGAGATGAGTTGATGTGACCCTTGCCGGTACAGCCAGGGGTTGAACAACGCATGTTTTGGTCGGATTGGAGGGATAGCACTGAAAAGGTTTTGATAAATTGAAAGTTTTTTATTTGCATGATGCTTTGATTGCTTTATTGGCCCAAAATGGCAGTGCCAACGCGGCTGCAAACTTTTCATTGGCTCCCCCATGTGCCATTCCCCTCCAAACTCCCTGCCATTGGTTCCCTTTTCTCGCCTTTGCTCATCATTGTCCCAACTATGGCATGCCAAAAGTTGACAATTCCAAGTTTCCACACCCCCTTCTTATTACTCATCAGCTTACTTTACTTTTGCTCGAAACTAATACATCAACTATCACGCCATCATTGGCACCCCACCACCCCTTTCAAATCTGCCTCCCCGACCGTCGTCACAGTATGGGTTCACTCAACTCATTTCATCGGTCAATGAGGATAGAGCCGAGCAGCTTCCAAAAACCCGGGCCACCTGCTTGTCGGGTGAGCTTGTCCTCGATTTTCAAAACCGGCATCCGACCACTCTTCGCGCGGACGCCACTCATTACCGGCGGTTGTAAGAGTTTTTCGTCGTCTTCCTCGACCGTTTTTTGATTAGTTCCGGGGGAGGTGGGCTACCAGCAGGGATTCACGGAAGGAAGTCCTTCAACTTCATCGTCTGCGCGGAAGTGAGTTTTTTGAAAGAACAAAAGCACCGGCCAAGTGGGCATGCAATGGCTTCAAGTTGGAGCTAATCCAGCTAAAGCAGGTCTGCGGGGGGTCAGAACTCATGATTCATTAGTTATATCATTAAAACTGCTATCAAAAGCATGTTTGATTTGACCAAGTGTAACATAAATGCAAAAAAGTGCTGTCCTTATCCAACAACCGCGCTAATTTGAGATCGTCCACCGTCGGCACCACTTGATGCTCGCCCATATTTGGCTGTTTGCCTACCCCATTGTATCGTTAAAGCCGCCGCTCGAGGCACACCTGCTGCACCTTGGCGTTTCACAGCAACAACATATAACCGCAACCAAATTGGGACAATACACCCATCCAGGAGACAGATTGACTTTGAAGTGTCTCCGCCACACACCACCGGTAGCCTGCCCTTCTCGGACTTGTAATTAAGGCACGGCATTGCAGCTTGTCTGCGCAATCCAGGCATCATGAGCGGCTTAAGGAGTCGGAATCGGTCCACCACAGGCTTACCGTACCGCCTTTCTGAACGTACTTCTCGCACAAATCTGTGAACAACCGCCGACGGCATCTTGAACAGGCTATGGGCTCCGCCGATCCGGTGATTACTTTCTCCCACGGTGACCAGATGTTCTTCACCGTTGACTCGACTTCCTTTTAAACATGACAATTCCGATTTAGTCCCCACATGGCACCCCGAAACCGATTTGGAACCAGCGCCACGCTTTTGTCGAAACAGTTGGTCAGCGATGGCATTTCATGGCGACATTTAGGCTTCAATTCACTTGTTAGATTGGTGCAAAATTGACTACGAGTGAAAAGGAGAGTTCACTTTCGATTCGGAGCTTTTTTCCTGCCATTAGCATATTTCGAATTCAGTGTGCGCAAACAAACAAAAAAGGGTGTCAATAGACTCGGCGCACATTTTCACAATGTGATGATGTGTCGTCGTGAGTGTCGCTAACACGGGTTAAAAAGTGCCATCGAAAGGAAATTGAAAATTGGAACGAGCGAGCCACCCTTAAAATGGCAATTATGCAAATTTGGAAATGAAAGTCCGATGAAATTTGTACAGTCGTTGAAGGGTGATTAACTTTTGCAAGTTTCTTTCTTTGTTGGCACAAAAGAGGCATACATTGACATTTGATAGTTTTCATGGCGATTTTTATGGAGTGAATTCAATGCCTGTGGCAATCTACATGCGAGGGCATCACTGCGCGTCGGGTTTGTTCTGTCATGTCAGACTTGGACAATGAACCCATCACTTTGTCATGCTCGTATTCGCTGTTCGCCTTCGCCATCGACAATGAACTCCGATGGCAGCGGAGTACCCACAAAAAAGGCAATTCTTTTCAAATAAACTATCCCATGCACTTCGGCTTCGCGCCTTCAACCATCACACAACGCAGCCAATACCGTGTTGCGCGAAAGTCGTCGGCACTCGCGCGGCTTCTTTGTGTCGTTACGCCTGGAACTCTGTCTGACATAACTGCCTTCAAGGTTCGATTCAAAATTGAACACCATTCCATTCCATTTCGACTTGACCTTCTTTGACGACACTCTTTCGGAAGAAACTGAACTCCTACAGTACCCCGAATGTAAGCAAGTTTTGCAAAAACTGATGACGTTGACGCAAACGTTTAAAAAAGGCGGTTCGAAGTACTTTTTTGCCTTCGTCCGTGAAGGCGCATGTGCCCCAAAGAAAACCAAATTAGAAGGCTAAGAGGCGCTTTTTCGCCCTTCATGCAAAGGCGAGAAGAAAAGTCGGAAGCATTTGTAACTGGGGGCGATGTGGCCACCGCCTGCCGCCATCGGGCATGAAAGTCGCAAAAAACTGGGGTTATTTGAACAGACGTTTTCGAGGCTAAGCGACCACTTCTCAGATGGACCAGGCAGTTGTTTCTTAGGAAGTGGAAGACTAACTAACTATGAAAGAGGATGAAAGCTAATATGGCTAAATTGTGAATACTTATGCGTCGTCAAAGTAGTTTTGCGTCAACTCGAAAGTTGGGTATTACAGTAACTCAAGGAGGTCAGGTTGACTGACCATCCATCCTCCTTCGGAAAATAATTACGCATGTAGAAACAGATCAAATTTGTTTCTTCCGCCTTCTGCGCCCAATTCCGATTCCACTTTGATGGGTCTTGCCTGATTTGAAGGAGGTAACCGCAATCGTGTCGTCGACGGCGTTGGCCTCGGTTCTCAGCATACAGGGAAAAGGGGGAGAAAAACTATCTACAGAACATCTGGCGCATGTCGTGAAGTAACTAAATAAGTATGGCGCGCGTTGGCACAACCGATTTTGAAAAAAGCTCGCGCATCCGATTGCCAGTCGGTCTTATCCGCTGTCTTCGGATTGGAAAAAGGCAATCCAAAAAGCATCAAATTCCAAAAAACCAAAACTCACTATTGATAATCGTCTTGTCAGGCTTCCTCGGACATCCAGATAGACTCCGATGATGGGAGTAGAGCCCCGTTTGATGGCCAAGTCCATCACAGCCGGGTGTCGGACAGGAGAGCTTTCCGCCTTCTGAAAGTTTCTTCATGACAGTCGATCTGAAGAGTGAACGAAAAAGAGTTTTTTTCATACCTTTCTTCCATCCTGGAGGAAACGGCAAACTACTATTCAAATTAGCACTGCTCGTCGACTTTGGTGATAAGCTTCGGGGTGACATTGATTGCCTCAGCATCTCGTCCGGGGACAGTGATCGGGGCATGGTCTGTGGGGGTGGTAGTTGGGTTAGGGCTGAGATAGAAAACGGGTTCAATGCCAATGATGGCACTGCTACAGGCTCGGGAGTCGTTCCGCCACTGGAATCTGTGCCTGTCGCGTCGGCATCGGTGGTGATGGCGGATTCTTCGGGAACGACGATCATTTTGACGATGTCTTTCGCGTCGCGTTTACGTTTACGCTTATTTGTAGCTTCAGTGGGCTCGGCCGAGCCTTCATTATCGCTGCTTTGACTAGATGAAGTTGATGCCATGCTAAGTTTGCTGTTTGACGTCGGCGATGACGGCACTGATACCGGCTGAGAATCCATGGCCACCGTCGGGATGGAAATATTGAGACGTGGCTCCTCCGTCGCGACGGGCAGGTGCTCCTGTTCCTGCGGAGACGCCATATCTAAAAACAAAACTTTTAAAAGCCAATCAAAACTTTGAAAACCACGACCATGTTCCGCGCTACCGTACACCCACCACGCCGCGACAAAGTGAAGTCTGTTCGCTCAACTCACTCTTCCGTCACGGACTTTTTCAAAGACAAAAAAGGAAAAACAAGCGGCACCCGGTTACTTGCTCGTATTTCCAAACACGGACATACACGTCGAAAAGTGTGTTTGGAGAAGCCTTCTCGTCGAAGTGGTGGGGCTGGCGGGCAGGCCTGAAGCCACAGGCGACGCGACACACTTCCAGACGTGTAACATGGAAAACTAAACTTATGGAACGACGCATACCATTCGTCTCATCACTTGCAGCCAGTCGGAGTCGTCCGCCTCCCCTCAGGGCGCGAACCCAACCCAAATACGGTGACAAGCCAATGAGTGCGACAACAAGCTTCAAATCGGACTTCTATTACTTCAGATGCGAAGTGAGCGAATAATAACCGAAAAAAGATGGCTGGTTCGAACGTCAAAACAAAACATTCAGGATGAAAGAAGGCGAGATAAACACAAAGATGAGTAAATAGGGGTGTTCAATTGAAGGGGCTATCAAAATATTGTAATTACATGCAAAATTAACAATGAATCGACGAGACAGGAAAAGACAAAAGTTGTCAAAATCATATTTTGAACCGGTCACAGGCATTGTTTTCACATCCGCGCAAAAACCCATGTTCGGAACCGGGTGGGAGGGGGATCTAAAGTGAACCAAGTCCCAGCCAAAAAAGTCGCGCGGGGGCGTCATCGCCCATGAAACATCTGCTCCGATGAAGGCTTCCTTCGGGTTTTTTAACGCCCGTCGGCGTGTCGCAACTTAACTCCTCCTTTTCCAAAGTCAATGGCACACGGTTCTCATGAGATCGCCCACCGAAATGTAAAACAAAGTCCTGCTTGCCGAAGGCCGACTCAAATCTCAGCTTCGCCAGCCTGGCAGGCACTCGTTTTCGACAATTAGATACTTTTGACGCCGCTTTTTGCTGCTGCTCATCTCTCGACCGAGACCGCAGACCCATCCCATACGTGTACACAAGGCTTGAAGTAGTGAAAGCCTGTTTCCGGCGCTCCGACCGGATAGATACAATTTCGACACAAAAGTATTGCGTTTTCGGCACATGCGACCGCCGACCGACTTTCGGATAAGACTCAAAAGGAGGCGGAGCCAATGGGGGGTTCCAGGTTCAGATGGCACAACAAGGACAAAACTAAAACAGAACAGGGAGCAGTTTCCGGAAGAACAGATTGCCGACGTTGTCCCCTCCTCTTTGAGATTGCCTTTTCGGAGCTCGGAGTGCCACTTCAGCCTTGGAAAAGCTTCACTCTTTCGGGGCTTTGTTCCGATTTTATAACCTTGTTAACGAGGCGCATAACGTACAATATTGAGTCGACCCCATGGCTTTGGACATGTTTATATTACATATAGGCCTGGAGCAGCCTGGGCCAAAGTGGAGCGACACAATTACGAATATGAAAAGATGGAAGCAAATTGTGTCCATCCAGAATCCTGCGCCAACTAAACTTAATTGACGGCCAAATCTATCAAATCTAGCCAAGTTTAAAAAGTTACAGTAACCCCGAACTTTCTCTCCCCACGTAACAAAACTCCAAGCGGCCATGCTTCTGTGAGTGCATCTCCATGAGAACCTGGCCGAACAAAGAATCTTCGCCAAAACTAAATTCGAGACAGCACGCACGAAAAAATGCTTTTCCACAGAGACAAATGAAACGCAATATATGTAAGTGATTGAAAAAAGTACAGTTTGCAATGGGATGGATGGGAAAAAGTGTTTTGTTAGTTAAAAAAGGGCGGAGCTAGTTGACACAAAAGACATTTTGCCTTCTTCGAAGGGGCTCCTGGTCGTGGAAGTCAATGAAAATGAATGCAAAGTATGGACATGACGATGACTCGCTTCCATTAACGAAGGAGAATGGAAGCGAGAAACCAATGACAACACAAAACGAGTTGTATGAATCTGGATTCAATGGCGAAAAAATGATGAATATACACGTGCATGCACAGCTGCAGGTTGTTTGTGGCTTTTCAAGAGGTACAATTTGACATAATTAACGTTTTTTGTAATGAAAAGTTACAAATGCCCTGAGGCAATGGGCTCAACCAACGAGAAAGCACGTGCTACCGTGTCCAAAGTTAGCGAGGGAAAAGTTTTATCCTCCTTCCCGCCAGCTAACAAGTAACGCCCTAGCTGCCTTTGCCCAGAGGCAGCAAATAAAACTTTTTTTCCACCAACCAACCCCCCAATGCGAACTTTGCTTGCTGTCTGTCGTCGCATTACGGTAGCCTGCGACCACCGAGCGCTTTACATTCGACACAGTCGGTCGCGCACGCGCAGATTGTTTGCAGAGATGGATCAAGTGGGGAATAGGGATCGAAAGCGTCAACTTTATATTTCACCTCTTAAACTTGTCAACGTTCACTTTTCCATTGTTCGCCAAGGGCCTCACACTGTCGATCAAGCTGGCCTAACCTACTTGAATCCTCCGAATCTGTGCTTAATGTTGAAAAGTTTTTTACACTTGACAAAGGCACATCTGGACAGGTGTGAAAAAGTTTAAGGACGCTATCTTCCCATGTTAGACGGTACTTAATCGCGATTTTTGAATGAAAAAGTGACTTCCCATGGACATTCAAATTCCATAGAGTGTGATGGCACTTTGTCAAAGTTGAATGCAATGAACATCTGCAAGTGTCGCATGTAATGAAAATTCAGCCTTGCAAATGTGATTAATGTTCATTAAGACAGATTTCGTGGCACACTTTCGCAGATTTCATTGCGATTTTCATCTAGTGAAGATGCACTGCGGGTGGGCAGGGGTACAAAAAAGCTTTTTTTCAAGTAGGTGGCTAACGCGCGACAAAGTGCCAATAAGTTGACGGGATTATGTCCTCAAAAGGAAGTGAAGGAACGGGATTAGAGAGCGTGAATCCGCGGCAGGTGATCGTCACGCTTGTCTTTTGAGGAGTAGCACCTCATTGAACTTCAAATCGGCGCCGCCAAAGGGACTTGGTTACGTTAGGGCATGTCGCGCAGCTGCGGCGCAGCAGGGTTGTCATTGGGCTTCATGGAAGTGCGATCCTTAGAAATTTGCGTCACTTTTATGGAGTTAGCGGGGACATATGCGTAGTCATCGGCATCGCGCACTTCTTGCATAATGAAAAAACCGAAAAGTAACGGATTCAAGACAAAATTATGGTAATAATATGCGTGGCACGCGATATAGAGTAGCTAGCGGGGGCAGATAAGGAAGTTTTGAAGTCGACTGAATTCCAAATGTTGACATCATAAGAGTGAGTAACACCAAAAGCATGCCCATTCAACAGTAGGCCTTCCGCGCCTTCTTATTAGTTCAACAAATAAGCCAAGCATCGGTGCGCGACAGATGTTTAGCACCCCGAGTGACCAGCCAAACCCTCAAATTGTGCAACTTCCGATTACCTTAACTTTTCATCCCTCCCGACCTCAGCCATTTTCGCTACTTTTGTTGTCCTTCTCGTTCATATTTAAGTGGAAACTGATCGCACCCGCCCAAACAACCGTGTTTGCCAAAGTTCTCGATGCCATCGTCGGTGGTTGTGCCGTCAAAAACGGGCATCGTCACGACCAGTCAAACATCTGCTGTTGCCGGCAGCTCGAAAGACAGGTGTGTGGCCGGCGATGGCACCTGATGCCATCGACATCGGCGGATGTTACCTGGGCGGATGAACTTGAAAAGGGAAGTCGCAAAAACAAGGACACAATTACGGCTTGAAAGTAAAAAAGTGAAGACAAAAAGTAAAGAAATTCAAAAACTTTAACGCCGCATTGAAAATTTTCAAACTAACTCCATTCAAATGGGCCATCTTAATGCAAAACCGATGGAAGAAGCAAACTCTTTCGAGCAAAGTGACAGCAGATGGTCGTCGCCATCGTCCCCAAAAGTTGCGCATCCCTTCCCCCATCTTCGTGTCATGTCACAGATATATAAAAAAACGAGAACTTGGCAGGCCGAAGAAGGAAAGCATACACGCCATCTGCCATGTTTCAAGCGGAGCACATGCAATTGCGAGGGTAATCTGCGCAAAAAGTTGAGGTCTGCTGTGCTTTTTACGAACTTTGAAGACAAACTCCAACTTTTTTGATTCTAACTTTTGCAATTTTACAACTTTTCAATGACTTGGAAACTTTTAGGGCGAGAAAGTTTTGCAACGGCAATTGGGTGATTGTACTTTGAGTGAGCTATGAGGCTTAAGGTTGAATGGCTGGCTAATGTTTGATAAATTGGTTTTACAAAGGATGCAAAACTGGCACACAATAAATTTCATGGAACCAGGACAGACACATAACTTTTTCCTTCTATTCCAAGATCATAAGAATCGTCTGGTAGGGTAACAGATGCAAATCATGACCGCGCCAACTTTTTTCATCGCCTTCAAACATAAAACTTTGAAGGCGACGGTGAAGGTGGAAAGGCCTGCCGACTTTGAACACACTAATAATCGACGAAGCCCCCAGCCAAATAGTGAAAGATGGCCCATTTGAGTGAATTCAGAATGGCGAAAGACAGAATCGAAAGACCTTTTCATCGGAGAAGCGCTTAATGATACGTGTTTTTTTGTAAGGAAGACGCTGCGATACGGGAATACGCGTAATCGGGTTGACAATGGACGGTTGTTTGGGGCCTGATGAGCAATGAGGGAAAATTTTTCGATGTGAAGCGCATAAATTATGGTAACGCTGTGATGTGGGATGGTTTTTGTAATGATAACAAACTACTTTTGAGTGCGCGGTTTTGTAAAGTGAAAAATTTTTCGTTAAAAAAACTTTAAAATTTCGATACTTATTTTTGGTCTTTGATTCGGAAACTAAAAGGAAACAAAAAATTGTAGCATATCGAACGTACAGTTGTCCATTTGACTTATTACTCACCGAATCCTAGTGTTAGCTTTGCCTGCACAAGTTAGACCCGAACTAATAGCCCCCCAACCCAAGGCCGTCAGTTCATCATGAAAAAGTAGTACTAAAAGCCCCCGAATATGACCAATGAACAGTTAGCTCGGGCGATGATGCACGAGATCTGAGAACCCTCCGAAGGCAGGTGGCCAAACTCTCGGCCTACGCAAGCACCACCGATGACAGTTACGCGAAGGCCCCTTCGCATGGCTGTTGTCGGACTTTCTTCGTGAAAGCTACTATCTACCGCAGCGCCAACATGGTATACTAAAACTAAAATGGACATCCCAATGATGACACCAATGACAGCCGGGAGGTAGCATGCTATCGGTACCCAGTGGCAGGAAAGAGTGTATCAATTTACCTGGAAAGTTCCAGACCACTTCTTCGGAGGGGCGCGTCTGGCAATACGGGGGCAAAGGGGACTTTTCCGTTGGCAAACAAACATGAAATACCCCGAACACAGATATCCAGTCACTTCACGGCCTTGATGTTCGCAAACTTCTGACTCAGCAAGTTAGTTGGTATACTGTAGCCATACATCGCGAACTTTTTGACACTTTTCTCATAATCACATCGTTACTATTTACTTTTCTAACATCACAAGTTTACAAAATACCTTCACTATCTAAAAAAACTTTACTTTTCAATACAAATTTCCACTTTTTGTACCCCATCGAATCGGATGCACCTATCTATCTCCACCATTATAGCGTAACCCAATCCGTCTCAAAATTTTTGTTAGTTTTGGGTCACGATTTCACATTTTCGGTTTTACTATCACTCAAACTTTGTGGACAATGCGAAATGAAACTTCGACATGCTACAGTATACCAATTTGTCGAGCGACCTCACTTTGAGGTAACTTTCTTTCACTTTTTGCGTTTTCACCTGTCTTGCGACGGAAACGAGTCATAATTCACCGATTCGATAAGATCTCGGACAGTAATGACAGTGTCAGATGACCGTAACAATGTGCCACTGCGCAACAGGGTCGCGTGGGGGTGGTTTGGCGGATGATTATGCTTATTGTGCGCGAGTCGAACGCAAAGGTGTCCGTTTTCGCTCATTATGGAGGTTCAAAAGTCGTATTGCGACATTGGCAACGGAAGCGTGGAAAACAATATTGTTATTAGGGGCCCAATTGGGAGAGGGGTACTGTAGGAGGTCAAGTTTGGGGTCAGGGAAGGAGAATTGCGATGATAGAAAGTTGGATTTAGGGTGAAAAGAGTGGAAATTGAAACAGTGTCGATTTAGTTTTCGGGAGTATTGGCTGTCAGTTGGCTATTATCGTATGACCGGGCGGTAAAAGGCCAAATAGGCAACCGATTGGGAGCGCGGGTGGACATAGGTGCTTGCGGCTATGTTTGTTGACTCGCACGACCTCCTGTGGTGGACATCAGGGTCATCAAGATTCATAGGAGGGGAGAAAGCTGAGAATGGAGCTGGCAGGAATGCACGTAGATGACTTTGGCCATGACGGTCAAAATGTACACAAAACATGTACACTCTAACATCGTAAACACTACTTTCACCTCATTTCCAACAAAATTCAACCCCAAAAACTAACCCCCCTCCAACTTCACCAACCCACCGTAACCCACCGTACCCCCAAACTCATCCTACTTTCACAAAGTCCTCCCCGTTTTCTCAGAAAACTATTACTTTGCAAATCTAACTAATCCAAAGCGACGCAAAGCCACGAAATGTCTCAAAAAACAGACATTAATGGGCGCAGCTGCCCCCAAAAGGACAGCCGTTTTTTGTCTCATTGCAGCTTCTCAGTGTACTTTTTCACTCCAAAAAAGATCCAAGAGATTCATCCCATAGTTGTCGCGTCTCATTTCCATTTCAAGCATGCAAAGTATGGCCGACGGTGTCCTTATCGTTGCCGAGAAGATGCCCTCTGGCGGAAACGACATCGGTCATTGCGCAAATCTGCTTTGGCTTTGACGCATAGTGGTTTTTTGAATAGTTTGGGCCTGGAAAAAGTGACACTGGCAGGAAACATGATGGCAGTTCTTTTTTCGGGGGCCTTTGGAAAGGGTAATGTGAATTGCAAGTAAGGGAAGACTGATGCGACGAAAATAGAATAGATTATACGGAAAGGGGTTGGGGTATGGTAGAAAGTTGAGCATTGAGATCTTGGATTTTCATTGGATGGATAAAGGGATCGAAAATGGAAAAATGATCAGTATCGAATCGACTTCAAGGCAGACCATGCGAAGTGATAGTAAAGCATCAACATAGTCCATCCCTATTCAATATGAACAGCGGCGGCATCCCTTTTACGGGCGTTTTTTATGTAAAACAAAACAAAAACGCTGGCCAGCACAAGGTCTACCGATCGCTGACCCGACTGCGGTAACAGAACATCATTACCGTCGAGAACAGGGAACAACAAAGGGAGAAGCGGCACGGCTATGACAAAAAAGTATTCATGCTAGCAGGGACAACATTGCCAAAATGAAGAGCTCGACAGCAAAGAAACTGATCGCTGACATTGAGACTGCTGGTGAAAGTTGAGAAGACCTCAGAACTCAAATGAAGTGTATTCAATCACGTAAAATACCTCCTATTCAATGGAAACCCTCAAAAAGTTAGAAAACTCAAAATGCCACCCGTCACACGGACGCCATATCAAAAACACCGTCAAAGACCTTCAAAAAAATGGCGACAAAATAGTTTTAATCGTCATCAAGTCGATGGGAAAGGGTGATATGATTCATTGCGGTAAACTTGAACTTTCAGGAAAAAAGAAAACATACAAACAGGCGATCACATTTTATGAAGCCGCTACATTTTGGTATTGATTACAAAAGACTAATCCGAATATTGTGGAACTTTCTTTTAAGATGTAAAAAATCGCTTTTGAAGAAACCCACGACATGACAATGATGCTATCACAAATTTCAATCCAAAATTTTAAAAGTATCAAAAAAACACAGTGCTGCCACATAAAACCACTCACTTCCCACAACCCATCCTCAGGCCATTGTGTCGCCTTGATTGCGCTATGCGGAGCACCGATTAGCTCATGGCAAAAGTTCAAGTTCACACAAAAGTCTCCGGGTATCAAAAGCGCTGCCGTTGAAACAAAACTTGCGGCAGCACATAAAAGACGCTTCTTTTCACTGTGTTGACCGGTTACCACATATGGCTAATGATGATCATGCCCTTTTGCAGTGTTTTCTTTCCACAAAGCTATGTTGTTTTCATTGTCAAACTTGTTCAATTCCATCATTTTAATGCCTGCCGAAACATTTGCTACCGTTCTTTACCCAAAAAGGGGACCGATTATGTTCAAACCTCAAAACTGTTAGTAGTCCTCATTTATAAAAACAAATCACAGATGCATGAATCTGCGCGATCGACATGACAAGAAACATCTGCCTGAAAATGGCTGTCTACAAGGTCCGAAATTGCGGTCATGATTACTTGTGGATTCAAAATCCTTGCGCCAAGGGCATTGGCTGTGTTGCGACCGATGACTGCTAAACTGACAGCTATTTGATGACACTGATTGAAAAAGAAGAACTCGCGAACGCTTGCCTGCTGCGCCGTTTCAAGTACTTGTCACACTTGGAGCCACTGTAGCTTGTTTGCATAAAACATATTGGGATTACAGGGATGAGTCATATTTATTCAGTTACGATCGAGGTAAAAGCATGTAATTAATGAAAACTGAACGTTTTTTGTATACAACTTAACAAAAACACTCTCTAATAATACTTTAAGGCTCTCTATGTGCCAACAAATTCAATAGTCAACTCTTTAAAAACTCAATTCTTTACAACATACAGTCTTTTACCCATTAACAAATGGTAGTATCATACTATCTTTATAATGAACAGAAATCAGTAGGTTTAGCTGATCGAGCGCTTTCTGCGCTTTCGGCCTTGTATCTTTTGTGCTATACGTGGCGCGATAGCAACAAGTTCCCATGAATGGGTGGAACCATTGTCGATCCTAACGACTTTTCGGTGATCATGAAAACTTTCGATGAAAGTCTCTTCATATAGGAAGCAAGGGCGTATTTAGGGGGGGGGTTCTGGGGGCAGTGCCCCCCCATATCCCGGATCCGTCAAAAAGAGGGGTAAGGGAGGACCAAAGGGATTTGGTGGTTTTTCACGATTTTGGCAAAATTTTTTCCTTTGGTACCCCCT
>KB455117.1:98251-119688 GCA_000341325.1 Panagrellus redivivus
CCATAAAAAATTTTTCTAAATACGCCCTTGTGACAGAAGGGTGAGTTATGATGGCACAATTTGCATAGAATTGTGTAAATAGAAGGTTTTTTTGTTCAAAGAAAACATCGAACGAAAATAAATTGAAATAAAGTCAAGTCGGCGATGCCGCCACCGCTGTTTCCGACGGGGCAATATACATTCTGTCATGCTATTGCTATTTGAAATAGTCTTTTTCGTTAAAAGTCTGGTGGAGCAAGTTTTGACACGCAAAAGGGTAGGGCCACCTCGGAAAAGTACTGTCACACGTCAGCGATGCCGGTGGCAAAGTGTGTTTTAGGCAATTGGCAAGGTCACTACATAGATGAAATCGACTTCTGGCAAGATGTAGCTTCAGCTAGCGCCAAACCGCTGTCAATTGATGACAGCCGAAAGAAAGAAAAGCGAGGTGTGAAAAAAGGGGGTGGATCCCATCCCCTGAGGGCAGACTGTCTGAATTTGAACAGATGTCAGTCAGGAAAACGGCATCAAAGAAGGGTTACAGAAGCCATTTCTTCACCATTTATCCATCGATGGCAGGAGCGAAATTGGTAGGAGGGCCATTAAAGAGTACAATTTCAAAGACGACGACGACAGTGCCGTGAGGCCATGGAAGACGGAAAAAGCTGTTGCTGCGGGTTTGAAGGAACCGTCGTCGTCAAAGACGTTTGTGTGAGAGACACTTTCATTCTTGACTGGCAGAAGCAGGAGCGGACAGGGTTTCTCGGTCGAAAAATTAAGGACTCATCTTCCGGAGGGCCGAAGCGCAGGAGGGTTCGTAAATGTCCTGGGGGCATTTTGGGGCTAACCATCAAGCGGCTTGGGTCAATATGGTCGTCGTCCTTCTGGCTTGGGTTTAGACAGCGATTCAGTGCTCAAATCTGGGTTGAAGTCTAACTTAAAAGCTGTCAAAACTGCGTGGGCGAGGCTAAAAGTGCAAGAATCCCGAATCTCGCCTCCCCGGAACAACCCTTTATCTTCCGTTAAGTCAACCGACGCGGAAACGCCCGAATGAACCAACTTTCAAAGGTTGCTCCGACCACCCTAACCACGTTAGTAACGGCACAATAAGCGCCTTTCGCACGGGGAAGCCTCGCGCTTCCCGAAACCGCGGATTCAATAGGATTTGTCAACTTTGGCACACACGCCCTCCCACACGGATAACAAACTTTTGACCGAAGATGGGCATTTTTCTCTCGGAAAACGCCCTCACGGCCTATCACTGATTGTACAAGAGGGCTGAGACACCCTTCCGGAAGCTGTCTAAGCACTCTTAAGGAAAACTGAAAACTGTTCCACGCTGACTGATGTCTACGTGATATACCACTTGAAACTACAGCGCCGGCACAGGATAAGTCCAACGACTATACGTGTGAATGGGCCTCTGGATGCCGCGGCACTGATTGCCGGAAGTCTACAAATGGCATCGTCACCGACCCTAATAGTGTTGAAAACTTCCACTTGCAAGCCGCAGGCTTACAGGCTAATATTAATCCCACAGATTTATCGGCCTGTGTCGATGACAAGGTTTTCAAACTGGCATCATTTGACAAGTTTGAAAAGATAAGATAAGGGGGTTTGATTGGTTTAAAATGTATTTTAGTTTGAAAAAAAGGAAATGTCATTGACAGTGTGCCGTGAGGGCATTAGAGCAGGATGATAATGATGTAAACGGGGTGACTCGATGGACTACATGTATATGTACACAGTTTACAGGATGGGCCGGAAGCCCGGGGAAGACAATTGACAGGGGGGTTGCAATTTGTAGCCGTTTTGAACGGCACAAAGCCATGGGAATCATTTCATTTGCAGACAGGAGTCATCAAGGAGGAAACCGTCTCATAAAAAGTCGACCTTTATGGTTGTTTTTCATCAAAATGAATGACGCTAAAGCTTTTGATTGTGGATGAAAAACAAAAACCGCAAATTAGTTCCAAAAAGCATCAATTAGACCCATAAATATCAATTACAACCTTCAAAATGCCGAAAAACAAAAATCCAGCTTCTCAATTCACACCCCAAAAACGTTCCAAAACAGAATGCAACCCCATCCGAGGAGCTAACCACCCTCTGAAGTGTGTCCATTCAGCGTGCGAAAAGTCGCTGTCGTCGACGTCCAAGCCCTAAGGCACTTGCCACCGGAGAAGCTTGCCCATCAGCGCCCGTTAAAGCCTTTTTAAGCGGTTCCCGAAGGTGCTGACAACGACTCCCGTGGGGGCCGTAATCGACGCAGATCGCGAACGCGACACTTGGGGGTGGTTTTAATGGGTTCACCCACAAAAAGGGTTAGAAATGTGAGTACAGTATGCTTGGGGAGATAAATGGTAATGGTCCTGACACGAAGTTTCAAAATGGTAATGTACTTTGAGGATTTAAAAATTAAAAAAAGTAAACCGACCTTCCATGCTGGAAGATGGATCAACGGAATTGCCATTAGCGATGGCAGGGGCACTTCCAGAGGCGGTGGGGTAGCCGCTGAGAAGGCGTGCGGGGATGATGCCGCGACGGGTCGAGGGTTGTTTCGTGTCGGGATCAATCACGGCGACTGCGACGTATTCGGCGTCGGGCGCGGCAAAACGGTCCAGGAGCTGGAATTTTTTGATGTTTTCGATAGTTTTTGATAATGATTGATGCATTTTGCTGTGCGATTAAAATTTTTATCAACAAACATTTTTTTTCTTATTTAAAACTTTTAAAATTGTTGTTTGAATTCTGAAACTTGCACACGAGCGTGGTCTCGTCGTGTGCAAGCATACAAAAAGTTTACAAAGAAGAAACGTCAAAATTCAACAAAAGATATCCCTCCAAACTCACTTCAACCTTTTCATTCTTCTGCACACTGATGTGATCCGAGTGCGTGGCCTTATCAGGCTGATAATCTTCCAAGACTGAATGTGTCAATTCATCGTTGTGCTGTAAATATAAAAACGTTATTACAAAAACACTTGTTGTTTTCATTTTCCAAAACTCCACAACCACTTCAATTTTTACAATTCTGCTAAAACTAATTTAAATTAAAATTCTGCAAATCCCTCATTTGCCAAGCCTGGACCCTATCCAGAATCCAATCAAGTCACTCTAACGAAGTACTTTTTTCTTGCGGCAAAATTAATTATTTTGTTACGATTAAAATTTTTTGCATGTTGTTGCCAGCATAGACTTTTAGGCAGCCACACTTAAAATTGGAATTGGACATAAACATGTCTCGTGTCTTTGAGACTGGCAAGGGTTTATCATTGCCTTGTAATAGATGCGTTTTAAGAATAAGATTGATGTGAGAAACACTTTTAGGGTGTTTTTAATTAGAGTTGTGGATGGTGTTATTAGGATTGGGTTTGGTGGAATTACAGCTGGTGGAAATTAAACTTGGATTAATTTTGTAAAAATTGAGAAGTGCGATATTTTCGGAAATTGAAACTGTTTTTATACAAAAATGATAAAAATTGACCTGCGTTTTCACCATTAAGTGTTGATAAATTTGTAAAACCGAACGCTAACCATCTAAAATAACCCAGTTCTCACCCAACGTGTTCAAAAAGCCCCTCAAGCTCGACTGACGCGTCAAATCGTGCCACTTTCGAAATCAATCTTGGTTGTCAATGTTTCAACGAGCAGTAAGTATTCAAGCCAGCGTGAAATCAGCCCCCAGGGATGTTGCGTTCCTCGCGCTGCCGCCTTTGAAATCGCGTTTTTCCACTTTCTTAGCCGTTTTTTTTCCAAGTCCAACACTTTAGACTGTAAGTTTAACATTTTCATTTTAAAAGCTTCTATCCCCCGCTAGAACCCGTCAACGGAAACGTCTAAGCCGACAAAATCAAGTGGTTCAAACTTCTTTCTAAATGGGGATTTTGAACTTTTAAACCGGTGTCCCATTTTTGTCACCAGCCAGCCAGCCAATTGCTTCCACCAGACAGAATGCTCCCATTTTATTAGCCCTGGGGCGGCACATTTGCTCAGGCATTTAAGCATAAAAAGGACAAAGTGATATCAGTTTTCACTTTCACATGCATTCATGGCATGTTCGAATGGAAGCAGGAAAAAAATATTGGATTGAGGCAGTACCGTTGTTTACCTACTTTTTCTACTTTTCACACCAGGCGAATTTTTAATTTTATGCTTGCATAACTTCAAAATTTTGAACTATGGCCGAGTTGGCTGACGGTGTGAGACTGTAGAAAAACAAACCACACAAAGCATTTTGTATTCGAGGTTTTCGAAAAAGTCGTTACAGAATTATGCGAACCGCGAAACGCCAGCTTCCGGAAAGTTTTGCCAGAATGCCCTCAGGGGATATGAATGACATCGTTGAAAAGGTCAAAAGTGGTGCCATGCATAGCAATTAACAGACGCAATAGAAAAGAGAATGATGATAATAGCATTTACGTGAATGTTAGTTAAAAATGGAATTGCCGGATTTAGGAGCAATGACAAAATGCGTGTTAAATATGGCTATAAACAAATTGCGCGAGTGACAAAGGGGTATAAATCAATTCAAAATGCAGTTTGATGTTTAGAAAAGTACAACATTTGTTTAGGGAAACGGCTTAAAGTACATCTGTCTTACCTTTGATCGTCTCTCGCCACGAAAACTCGACGTTAACTTCTTACGCGCCCGATCGTACAGGCTTTCCGTGCGATTCCGGATGGTCCGGAACGACTTGGAGTAACTGAGCATTGAATTCGGATTCGCTCTAAATTGAGCCAACTTGCATAACATTTACATTTAAAGATGAATGGTGAAGGCAAAATCAAAGTCGCGCGGATTGACATCAAAAGAAATAGGCGTAAATAATTAGCTCTGAGAAAGCGAGGACGGAGCTCAATTAAAAAACACTTGCCACTGGCAGACAAATTAAGTGCCAGAGTTTGATGATTGGGTTGATAGAGACGCCAAAAGTTTTGCCGAGTCCATGGACGGCAATGGCAATGGCGGCGCGAGTAAAACGCGTAAAACAGAAGCCGAGCTCGGTCCGAGTGGCATGAGGCCTGAGGGCTTTGGGGTTCCGCCTTCCGTGGAGATAGGCCTTGTTTTAAGGAAGGGGGGCTTTTCACAGACAACGAACAACGACGACAAGTGTTCGTGACTGTAATCGTAAATTGGTAGGTTGCGAGGGTGAGTGAGTGATGCAATGCCACGGCACAAAGGAATTCAAAAAGGGGGTGTATGTCGGTGGATGGAATTAAGATACAATGGAAATTAGTTTTATTTAAGACGGCTTAATGGGGCCGACAAATTGGAAAAGTTAAGAAAGGTCACTTTTACGATTTGAAACGTGATTTCACGTAATGGAAAGTAAAAAAGTTCAGTTGACCTTGCAAATTCCAGTTTTTCGCAATACAATGTACGAACAGCCCTTTTGATTTTTACTTTTGTGGTTTTAAACGTCGTATAATACGATGGATGGAGATTGCATTCAACGACAAACACCAACACACAATTGAGAGGCACAAACAAAGTGAGGGGCAAAACTGAAACAATCTCGACTCGCATCAAAGTTTTTCCGAGTTTTTTTTTCTCTTTTCAAATAAAATAATAGTTGGGGCCGGATTGTGGAAATGAGTCGATGACACTACAGCGAGACTGGCGTGCAAAATGGGGATGAAGGAAAAAGTTTGCAATCACATGCACAAGGTTGGTGGTGGCCTCGACGCCCCTTTTTGTTGACTTTGCACCACAGGGCTCGGTGACATCGTCGATGGATGGACTGATTTCAAACGTGAAGAGGAGAAAGGAAACACAGGCAAATAGATGGACTCTGATGATGAGGCACAAAAAATCAAAATCAACATCAGCATCACAAAAGTGAAGACGACGACGACGGCCACGGGGAAACGATAAGCCGGTCGGGAAGCGGGGTTTAATCCGACAATGGAAAGGAAAACTAGTTGTTTTGAGTGGGATTGTTGTGGGGTTTAGGTGGTCAGTTGGTGATAACAGAAGCGAAATGGGGTTTGATAAGAGAGAAGATGAAGTTGAAAGGGTGTAGGCGGTTGGAATTGAAGGATGAATGAAGGTTATTATGTTCAGTGCAGACGGATGACACATCAAAAGCCTTTTTGAAATGGCTAGCATGCGTAAGTGCGATAAGCATCGATGACCCGAACATTGGGCCATATCGGATGCATCATAGAGGGCATCCGGAAGGGTCGTGGGAAAGTTGATTGGTGAGTAATAGGGTTAAGTGATTTGGGGGCTTTTGAGATGGAGAAAAATGTTTAAAAAGGTCTAATTTGTGGTTTTCAACATTGAAATTAGTTAAAAATCAGAAACATCAAGCTGCAAACAATCATTCGAAGTGATAAGACAACTCAAAACCCCGCCCACAAGCCCCTAAACTCGCTCTTTGCCCTTGAAACCCTGCCATTTCGCCGCTAAAAGGCCACAAAGGTACCTCGGCCACCTGAATGTGCCGTTCCAGGAGACAACCGAAGCGGCACTGCCCCTGATGCAAAACGCCGCGCCATCCATCGACGTCATCACCACCATCTCCACGTATCTAAGGGGTCGTCGTCGCCGTTGTCGTCGGTTGGTGACCCTATAGCTTTCCTGCGTCGCGCTCTACCCGCCTCTAATGGCTCGCCCCTTTGGCCTGAGGGCACGTCTTTGGAGCCTTCGTTGCCTGCGCTTTTTTACGCTCCGGATGAAAAGGGTCATCCAGTCAGGCGTGCAAAATGCGCGCCTCACCGAGCATTCGACGAGGGCATTCTGAATCCGATGGAAAAGGGGTTGCAGAAGGACGTACAAAGAAGACTGACAAAGGCAACAAAATGAAAAAACGATGAAAACAGGAACAGATGGAAGGTGATAATGGATAGCAAATGCCTTCACGGTGCATTCCGTCATAGGGTTTATCGTAAAAAGGCATCAGAAGGCCGCTCAATCACCTTCGCAACATCAGCCACCATCGAAGCTAACACATTTATAACCGTCTTTCAGTAACCAGCTCCACGGAGCCGTCCGCCCTAGGAGCCCAGGAGGAAGGTTATAAATGACAGAATACGAGAGTAAGGGCGAAAGGCGGAAACGCGGGCGGTCGGATAGAGATATCGAATATCCCACCTCGGCCCCGGGGCTTTTTCTATCTACTTATTTATTTTTGGAGGAAAAAGACATCAGGAAACGAGCCCCTACTTTGTTATTGGGACAAAATAAATACGCAAAGTTCGACACTTTTCCGAGATTGCAAGATGCTGCATCGCGCAAATCGGATTTATCCCGCTCCGTGGAATTTCAATGACTTTTTTCAAGGTTTCAAAGTTCACAAAATACCCATCCAACGCAAGTAAAGCAACGCTAATGATATCATTGACCATAGTTTTGTCGTTTTGTAAGGCTAATTTTACTATAAAATAAATAAAAGTGAGGGCGGAGGGGGTTTAGCGTAGTAACAAATTCGTGTCATAGTATGATTGTTTACTTTATACAAGCATCACCGCATGTCACGAGTTGACAAAAAGCTTAAAAAGGACAAGAAAACCCTGGCACACGGGTTGGCGGGAAGCGTATGATGGATATTTTTGTCAGTTTTGATAGATAGATTGGTCACTAAACTTTGGTGTGGCATTGGTTTGGGTCTATGATATTTGTATCGTTGGGGATTTTGAAAGTTTTTGTATCACTTTTTGAAAGTTTAAGACAAATATGTTAAATGAGTGTGAAGGTTGGCAAATTGAACGTGAAAGTGGCTGAATTTAGAACTTCCCGAAAAACGTAAAAACATAACCGCCACCAGGCATTGAGTTGTTTATTGGTGCCGAAAATGAATATATGTGGGACTGCGTTGGTCTACGTGAAGTCTGAAGGCCGTTTTAGGGTCCCGTGAAAAGTGAACATGGCACATGGGGCAGCCTGGGTTGGGCTATGTTGGAAGTACAGGTGAGAGGGTATGCACCGAAACACACATGCTTTTCGGTGACGAAGAATGCTTAAAAGGGCCTAGCTGACTGGCTAGCAAAGTTTTGTGGCACGTATTTTCAATTTAGCATAGTGACGCTGTTAGCGGTGCTCTGATTTGTGGACGGGATTGACTAACAAAGCGTGAAATTTATGGCTGAGTGGTTACAGCCTTGGTAGTTTTGGCTTATTTATTTATAGTCTTTGATGTGGTTATGGAGTTTTTAGAACTAAAAAGGGGTTAGCTTACCTTGTCGACGGAATCCAGTGATAAATGACCATCAAAGGCATCATCAACGGGGTCATTCAGGATGCTGGGTGCGGAAGCCGGCGGAGGCGATAAATCAGCGTGGAGTGATGGAGCAATGGGAGACCAGGGCGGAATGTGGGCGAGGAATTGGTTCCGGACGCGATGGAATAAGCGGGATAGGCGTCTGATAGCTTTTCGGGTTGAGCCTATCCGGCGATTGGAGGCTCTGGGGGTAGTCGGAGCTGAGGATTCAAGTTGCTGGGATTGGGGTCTTACTGGCCGTGGTGGCGGGGGTGATACGCTGCTCAAGGCCAGGGCGGACATGGAAGATGATGGTGATTCAAGATCATGATGCAGTTCCATGTCGGGAGATAAGGGTGGTCTGTCCATACCGTAGTTGGATATCTGAAAGATCACTTTTTAGACCGTTTTTTTACCTTTAACTAAACGACAATCAACAAAACAACAGCAAACAACCTCGCGCAATTGCATCTTATCAAAACAAGACAAAAACAGCATCATATCCCCTCCACCATCGCCAGCACCACCCAACTGAAACCCCATCACGCTCCCATTTGCAAGAGCGTCGTCCTCTTGGCCTCTGGCCGGTCGAGATCTCCCCTACTCCCGATCGATCGCTCGCCATCATCATCATCCCCATCGCCGCTGGCAAAGCCAAATAACACGCCGAAAGAAATGTCGTGTCCATGCTCTCAAGGCACACAGCTGGCCGTCCCCCCCCACTTTTTTCAACGTTGCTAAGTCGATCCGTATATCCATCCACCAAGCCAGCGGCGATATCCGTGGAACCACACGCACAACCGACCAACGGCCGCCAGTCGACGACATATGTTTTGAATCGGCATCATTGGGCCTCCCCTCAGGACGAATAGGCCCACAATCGGAGTTAATTTTTATCGGCTCAAGGAAATGGAGTTTGATTAGGGTAATTTGTGGATGATGGGTGCTTTCGTGCCGATAATAAACATATTTTCATATTTTCTGTGATGGTTTTACGCATTTTTATGAAGATATGATTGCTTTTTGAATGTTATAGAAAAAAATGTTTAATAACAATCATTTTTTGTTCGTGCAATTTGAAAAGTGCAACATGAAAATAATAAAGAGCACCATTATCATCCCTTATTTTGCGTCTGATGATTTCGCTTGAATCAGTGATTGGATGAATCTTCATATCAGGTTTCCGGCAAAAAACAAAAAGATCAGAACGAAAAGATGTTTTTGACCTTTTTGGATGAACATAAATACATGGAAAGGCAATTCAACTTATCATTGGAAGCAACATTATGGTTAATATGAAAACCTTCATTGTTCTCGTCTCTCTGATAATCATTGCCACAGGCAATGTTCTTCTTCCATCAACTGTTGAACCTGTTCCACCCACGCAAACTTTTAGTGTTGCTGGAATCTTGGTATTGACACTATTCGCTTAAAACAGCTGATTCGAACGACTTTTTAGGCATGTGACGACTATTACGCCCAAAACGTCAGAGTCACACTGTATCAAGTTGTAAAAACCAACACATCCTACTTGCCAGTCAAAAAGATACTGTATCGAGATGAAGTCGATGAGACTGGCTCATTTAATGCGACAACCATTGTGGAGAACTACTTGCAGGTGCCGGTGAAACTTGAATTCGATCATCAATGTGGCATGGAGGTGAGCTTTTTAAATTGATGCAAAAAGAATTTTATTGAATTTCAGAATGGCTGCAATGCTATTGACAAGATTAAGTTTACGTCAAAGCAATTACAAGACGGTGTGGTCGATTTAGGGCTGATCAATTTGGATTCAGACACGCCATTGCCAGCAATTTCAACGCATTACAAGTTTTGTTTTTGATATTGCTACATTTTAAGTGTTTGATTAATACACCAAAAAGCATACATAAAAATGCGAAAGAAGATTTCACATGCCGATAACAACGTATTGAACAAAAACTTTGCAATAAAAGATTCAGAATTCAAAAGATTATAGAAATACGGGCAAACTTCGTTGGTAACGTCTACGGCAGTATCTGGACCCGGAAAACATATTAAATTGAATCCAAATAAGCTATGTCTCCAAGATTCCATTTTAAGTTTAGAAGCTGGGCAATTTACAGGATGAATTAAGCGCAATTTATATTTTTTCGAATTTTGCATCTGAAATTGAGTTTTACTTAGATACTTTATTTTTACCAAATAAGCAACTTGCCTTGTTATAATTCCAGAGTGAAATCGCATCCTTTAGGGTTAAATTCAAATTAGCATCAAGAAACATTTCTCCTTGTTTGTTATAATATTCTTCCAATTTGCTGTCCACACTAGGCTCCCGGATTAACACGCTACAGAGATCCGCTAGATAGTGGCCTCTATACGAATTATGGAAGTGTTGGATGCGTTTAACAGATGCAAAAAGATTGTCCATCAATCCAACAGTGACTTCCTTCGTAAAAACACAATAGTCAATTGCGAAATATGTACAGTTGCTTTCAGCAATCCAACTTTTTAGCATTTTTAAAAATTTCTTATCCACTACGCATTTGTTAATCAAAACTGTAACGTCATTTTTCGGGATAATACGTTTTTCTAACTTCAAGCTGGCCAGTTGAGTTAAGTCACGGTTCTTGTTAATGATTAAACGCTTTATATTGAATAGCATTGTCGGATGTAACTGACAATTAGGCTCATCCGAATTTAAAAGTCGAACATGCATGCCATCGCTTGTAGACTTTGTAGAAACTTCTAACGTGTCAAACGTTGTAAGTTGAACACGTGGCGATAAATGAATTGTCTCATCAATATCCGCCACTTGCAAGTTGTAAGCTTCTATGGGAGAAGCAAGTTCTCGAAGCCGTCGTTGGAAGGAGTAAGAATACGTCGATAAAGGATACATAATCGGTGATCTACGCATACAAAATGCTGAACAAAGTAGGATTGGGCGCGCAAGCAAAGCGATCTTATACCTGCATTTTTATAAAAGCTAACTGAAGTGTGCTGTGTTTGACGGTCGACATTCCGTTCAAGAGTCTAATTGCAAATAGCGCACCGTACTTGTTTTCTTCCATTGACCGTTTATAGGTAAATGGAACATACTATATCGATGAAAGTGATGAAACGAATATGTAAAACAAATGCATTGTTACTCTTTTATTTAAAATCACCACTCAAAACTGTTTTGACTGTCATGTACTAACAAAGTAAGAGTCAATAAACTGCAAACACAAGGAAGGCTTACTGTAATGTTGCATACATACTGCCCATAGTTATTTGGTATGTCTGTTTAGTGAAAGAAGTGTTGATTTTTTATAGTCAGTAAAATTATGGTATTGATTGATCATTAGTCAACATTTTAATAAGAAAATACTATTTCAATCGAATTAAATCATGAGCTTACTTTGCAAAAGGGGTGCATTGCGACGGTTATCTCGGATGAGCCAGCAAGGACCACGTTTTCGGCAATCAATAGCACCGGCATGTCCCTCACAAACAACGTGGGCCACGAGTGGGTCGATGGCGGCCGTGAACTGTGCGCGCAACTACACGTCCGTTTGAACTCACTTGTTGTTGCAAAGCTATCAATCGATGAATTGCGCGTACTCGAACGTCGAGGACGTGATTGATGGGATATATGAATTGCCAAAACACTTTCTCTTCTTTGCCTTACCGTGCATTTCATCTGTTTGATACCCTATTTTGACCTAATTGAAGCCATTATTTGTCAATTTTCAGATGATTCGCATCATCTTCGGCTATATCATCGCCTACATCTATGCTTTGTGGGCGAGGATCTTCGTTCCACCCCAAGTCATCGCCGTCGGTGTCGATCTCGAACTCGGATACGTGGAACCTCAAGGCCCAGGGGAAGTCATCGAAGACGACGAACAGATCCCGCCAGAGGTCGAAATCGTCCCTGAAATTGCCCCGATTCCCAGTGTCGACAAGGACCCGGAAGACGACTTCGACACGCCTGAAGAAACGAGGGCCGGTGACATTCAACGCTTGTAAGTTTACACAGTATGATTCATTGGGTTCTTACACGTATCAACTATAACTTGCAGCATGGCATTCCGCTTTGGCAACCAAAAGCTCCATTTCAAACCAGCCGATATCGAAAATGCCGTGAACTGTATCAAGGGATTGCTTGAAGTTGTAAGTCTGACAGATATAACCATTATATGAAGCAACAAGTTCGACCGTTTTAGGCGTTTCATACCATGAAATCTGGCCGGTGCGATGAAAATGAGCTCAACGAACGCGGTATTGAAGAGCTGAACAAACTCCGTAGCGATGTCGCTCAAAACCTTGCTCCCTTCGAAGAAGCCCTCTGTCTTCATCTTTGGCATCACACTTTGAACTTGTCCATTGCCTTTCCGCAGATACATGGACAATACGAGGTAGGCTTTGAAACATCAAAACAAAGATTATACCAAATATAGATTGTGTCGAAATATCTGCACTATGCAGCGAATAGAATCATTGATTGATCCCAGCTTTATCCAAATGACATCTACCTCTGGATGGGGAAGCGCTTTTTTTGCTCTTGACCATCGCTTCCGGCTACCGCAGCATCAAAGTCGACAACGATGCCAGATTCGTCGTGCGAGGGAGATCAACTTTCATGGTATTATAGTTCGATCTCATCGTGAATTTTGCAGTCGTCGGGTATAGATGCCATTGTGTTAGAAATGATATTTTACTAGATGTTACTACCCAAACAAATCCACCATCATCCACCTACTCATTAAAGCATTCAGAGATGAAAAGTTTTCAAAAGTGGAAGTCTATGAAAAGACGGAATATTATTTTATAATAGGAACTGCGCACACTGTACAATTAGTGATCTCCTATCGAGAGCGGCATATGAAAAGAACGAAAGAAAACGATTTTACGGAAAGAACTATCGGAAGCTTTATTGGAACTACTTGCAATAGTGATGATTACTGAACTTCGAATTTTACTTCTGAAAACATGAACGGATACGGATAGGCTGCTAGGGTAGATTAAGTTTCACATACTATAATTTAGCATCCATAAAATCTAGTAATAATACTACTTCTACAACAACTTTCAGGACTTGACAGAGCTCGTCAATTGCCTTGAGGATTGGGTCAACATTTTCAAAAGCGCGGAATTTCACAAGATTAACCCCTACGTAAGTTTGACTTGAAAAAACAAGACTTCGAAGCTAATGTGCACAAATTTCAGCATCTTCACGAGTATGGCACGCAAGTCATCATGTTCCATCGAATTCGTCACTTGTACCCGTAGCGGTTGTATCGGATTGAGCGTGTGTTTTTGCATGTAAAATGGCTGTGATTTAAAATTTTTTTTAATATTTCAACGGGTTTGTGTAGGTAGTTTTGTGTGTTTTTGTCTAGTTCAGAGACGAACATTGTCAAATAAACGCTTTTTATAGTAACTCAATCGTTTCACTCAATTTTTCACAAAGTTTTTGATTGATTTATAAAAGGAACGGAAATAAGACTCCAGAAACGTCACATATTTAACCGCGTTGGCCATAAACTTAAAACTTAATGTTTCTGGGTCACCATCGTTTCAAAAATAAGGGCGAATTTTGTTGCAGATAAAGCGTTTCATGCTAATGAGTGGAACCAAACCAACGATGTTTTAACGGTTCAAATAAATCTTCAACTGTTTGTACATCTGTTGGTAATAATCCTTCAACTTCTATGAAAAACTTTTTTATGTTGGGATTCTGAAAAGGAAACCTTTTATAAAATGGTTTCGAAGATCGCAAACTTGCTCTGTTCAGAAGACATATTGCTTCGTTGCAGAGACGGGTGCACAGAACAAAGGATTCTTTTTTGTCGGTTATGTTACGCTCGCTCTTGAAAACACGTACAAGGTCTTCAAGATAAGCACCTTTAGACGTATTTTTTTTATCATAAAATGCATAAGTTGAATTTCGAATGTTATGGCTGAAGTCGCTTAAACACGAGGCAAAAGATGGATAGTTTCATCAACGTCTGCAACTTGCAAGTTGTAAGCTTCTACTGGAGAAGCGAGTTCTCGCAGGCGTCGTTGGAAGGAGTAAGAATACGTCGATAAAGGATACATAGTTGGTGATCTACGCTTACAAAATGCTCAACAAAGTAGGATTGGGCGCGCAAGCGAAGGTAGGCGAACTTACACCAGCGATTTTATAACAACTATTTACCAAACTGTGTATGTGTTTGACGGTCGACTTTCTCTTCAAGACATGCCATCGCCATCAAATTTGAAAGCATTTCAAGTTTTGTTATTAATATTGCTACATTTTTAAGTTTTTGACTGATACATAAAAATGCATATTAACGAATAAGTACATTAAAAGTGCAAAAAATCTCACATGCTGATACAAATGTATTAAACAAAAACCTAGCAATGAAAGTTTCGCGCTTTAAAAGATTATAGAAATACGGACAAACTTCGTTGGTAACGTCTAGAACAGTCGTTGAGTCCCAGTCAGCACAACTATACAATAAATTGAAACCAAATAAGCTACGTCTCAATGCTTCCATTTTAAGTTTAGCAGCTTGGCAACTCATAGGATGAATTAAACGTAACTTATACTTCTTTGAATTCTGCTTCTGAAATTTAAAAAGTTGTAACTATAATGCTTGCACAATTAGGAACTTGCCTTGTTATAATTCCAGAGTGAAATCGCATCCTTTAGGGTTAAATTCAATTTAGCATCAAGAAACATTTCTCCTTGTTCGTTGTAATATTCTTCTAATTTGTTGTCCACACTAGGCTCCCGGATTAATACGCTATAGAGATCCGTAAGATAAGGGCCTCTATATACATTAAGGTAGTGTTGGATATGTTTAACCGATGCAAAAAGGTTGTCCATCATTCCAACAGTGACTTCCTTTGTAAAAACACAATTGTCAAATGATAAATGTGTACAGTTAATATCAGCAATCCAAGTTTTAACAATTTTCAAAAATTTCTTATTCACAGTACATTTATTAATCCAAACTCTAAAACTTTCTTGCGGCATGATACGTTTTTCTAAATTTAGACTGGACAGTTGACTCAAGTCACGGTTCTTGTCAATGATTAAAATCCTTATATTGAATAGCATTGTCGGATGTAACTGACAATTAGGTTTATCCGAATCCGAGAGTTGAACATGTATGCCGTCATTTGTAGATTTTGTACAAACTTTTAATGTGTCAAACTTTGTAAGTTGAACACGAGGCGCAAGATAGATAGTTTCATCAACATCCGCCACTTGCAAGTTGTAAGCTTCTATGGGAGAAGCGAGTTCTCGAAGCCGTCGTTGGAAGGAGTAAGAATACGTCGATAAAGGATACATAGTCGATGATCTACGCTTACAAAATGCTAAACAAAGTAGGATTGGGCGCGCAAGCAAAGGTAGGCGAGCTTACACCAGCGTTTTTGTAAAAGCAGACAAACTCAAGTGTGTCTGTGTTCGATGGTCGACATTCCGTTCAAGAGTCTACAGTGCTGGACAAATGGTTAGGGCCACCCCAAAATCGTCCGTTTTTTTGCTTCCATTGTTTCGCTACACTTTTTTGATTATCAGAAATGAATTCAGCAGCCAAAATAACCCCCGTGCCCGTAAAACGCCGGATCAGTTTCGCCGTTTCGGGGCCCTAACCATTTGTCCAGCACTGTAATTGGATCCGATCCACTAGATGCTTTTTTTCTTTACTCTGACTTTTGAGAACAATATGGTTTGATGCTACCACCAATATAGAAAACCTTTTGAACGAAAAAATACAAAATTAGTTATTTTCCACCATGGAAAAGCGAAACAATGTATTTCATTTTGCCAGAAGCAATGTGCAGCTGTTGGCTTGAGCAAGAATTCCGAGATTAGTGAAATGAATAACCAAAATGGTTTCATTAGAGAATATCGACGAACATTTGTTGTCTTTTTGTGAACCGAAGACGTTTTTTGAAGGAGTACGGTAGTTCAGGGACAAGACCAAAATAAACACATTATAGAATGGTAACAGTGTCAAGAACGCGAAAGCTTATCGTGTGCGCAAAAACCCAAGAAAGCGATTATTTATTTTGTAGTTTGTGCATGAATAACTTTTACGACGGCAGGTGAACAGGGGCTTGTCTTTGTGCTAACAACAAGCAATTACAACTAAAACAAGTTTATCAAGTATATTAATTCACAGTTGGTCCATTGCGAACATAAGTTTCAGAATTCACAAATAATTGATCTGCAACGTCTGACCAAAATACACAAATTGCTACATAAATAAATATAAGTGCAAAGTGATAAGGAGAATAGAACCAATAACAGCCCAACACCGACAAAAATGTGACAAAAGAACCTATCAAAAATGATTTATTCTTGAAGACTGTGTAGCCTGCGTCACGATTAGTCCAATACCGGCGTCTAGTGTTGGATTCGTCAAAAAATGCCATTCGGAAGCGACCGCGGTGATCAGAGCTGTTATGTGCACCGATAGTATTCAATTGGTCAATGTTTTCACCCGGCAGTGTTAAACCAGAGAAGTAATTAAATCTGTAACACTACTTTTAAATATAGGAAACAAAAATACATATAATCGCTTACCGAACATCTGGATTCTCTATGCGCTCCTTGACAAAGTCGAGGAATTTTTCAAATTCTTCTGCTGACATTATTATAAAACCTTGAACAAAGATTTCGATAACTTTGTTGTGACACAGTTTCTTGAAATCCTCAAACTTTAATCTACCGATGATGATTAGACTTTTGTAAGTACCAGCCAAACGAGGGACCATCCATTTAGTTTTTTTGTAGTTTTGAATGCAAATAAAAAGTGTGTCTTTTACGACGATTGTTTCATCTTTTGGGAATTCATCAAAATCAATGACAGTTTGCCAGAAACAGTGGGAAGTCGTTGTTTTCCATAGAAACTGTACTACACGGGAGGCTAATATCCAAAATAACTTATAGCGGGAATAACACTTTGAAGCAGAGATTGCCTTCTTGTGGACGCGCGGACTGTCTGTGATAAGCAATCGTTCTTGAACAGAGTAATTGGCTGTGATCATTCGACCGAATTCGTCGTTAATATGTTTCATGACACTTAGTTCGGTGGCCTGGGCAAAAATAGTAATACGTTTTTTGAAGTCATAGGGAAGTATTGAAGCAGGGATACGGTACCTTTTGATGAACGGCCAAAATGGAAGCAGAATGAAGTTGTAAAGTTGTTCTAACATTTTTCATCGTACCACAAGACCGGCGTGTAATGTCCACTTGACATTGTGGTCACGGAAAGAGCCCGCGGAGGAGCAGTATTGATTACTGCGCGTAGGCTTATTTACTGTGCTAACCCTTTCATGGCTATCGGGGGTCGAAAAGTGTACCTTTCGGGGAGTCAAGATTGCATACAAATCAGCACATAAGTGTCAAGTTCACCGTTTGAAGGCATGATCTGTGTGACTTTTTGCTATCAGCTTTATTTAAAAGCGAAAAAACTAACAAACTACTTTCTTCCTACAGTAACAGAACAATTCAAGTATTACTTGCTATATAAAACGAATACACATACTTAACATATAAATGTATCATTTCAGATCCAAAATTTTCTACGTCAGCGTACAAAACAAGAATAAGGAGAAGCAAAACAATATGAACATCCTGAATACCATACCAAATACAACAACACCATAATAGCACATAAATAGCCACTAAACATGCATAAAAGCAGTTGGAACATCTATTTGCATGTTCTTTGTTGACATTGATGTAATGCTCCCGCCAATTGATGGATGCATCCAAATATTCCATCAGGAAAGAACCTTTTTTCTTATCATGTGTTTCATGAAGTCCAATAGTATCCAATTTTGCTATATTGACAGCCGACATGATTACAGTAGGTCTATAACAAAATCTAAAAACGGATATGTTTACAGAGCTTCAAAAATTTTGTCAAGTTTTGACTAACCTAAAACTTGGATCATCTATTCGTTCAGCAACAAACACCAGAAAATCGTCAAATTCCTCGCTTGTCATCCAAATTTTACCACGTACATTGACTTTTTTGACACCGTCATGGCACAGTTTTTTGAATTCGTGATATTGGACATGCCCGACGATCACAAGATTCGTATATGTGCCAAATAAAGGAGCTAGGCTTATGTCTGTATTTAAGGTTCTTATACAGAGAATAAGAGTGTCTGTCACGAAAACTTTGATGTCATCAGGATAGTTTGTGTGCCGCAAAACGGTCTGCCAATAACAAAATGAAAAAGGACATACAGTGAATGTAAAACGGTTGGTAAATGAAATAAATTCAGACAATATTTTTAGTTTAGTAAACTTCTGACCGATTTTTTCCGTGTCGTGATACACCTCTTCATTATCAGTGATAAGCAGTTTTTCATGAATTAAATAATGGGTTTTAATGAGGTCTGCAAACTCTTCATTGACACAACTCAATGTGTTCAGCACACAAGGTTGGGCCAAGTCTCTGAGACGGCGCTTGAAGGAATTTGGTAGTTTCGTGGCCGGAATACGGTCATTTTTAGAAATTGGCCATAGGCGCATAGCGGAATATTGAAAATAAGGGAAGAGCTAATTCACAGCCAACTGCAGATCAATGGGTTGGTTGCAGTTGACTTTGTGGAAGGCTTAGGAGGCGCAGTACACATTAAGCGCCCGGTGAATGAATCGATGAGGGCCAAACGGCTTTTCGCCGATACTATTTGCGCAGAACCGTACAGTGTAATGCCGGTTGAGTGGTCAAAGTATCCGCATACACGACAAGCGCAAAAGGGGTCGCAAACAGGTCCGAACGCAGAGGTTTTAAATTGGCCAATTGAATTCTGTTTGACACTGCGTGGCAATTTGTTTTTTGCAAAGAATACTTTATAAGTTACGTTGCAATGTTTCTAAAGTTTTTCGTACACCATCAAATGATCATATAAACCCCCAAGATAAAATGCAGAGTGCACACATTCCACCGTTCTACGTAAAGTACATGCAAAAATGCCAAAACCGTCAACCCTGTAATCTTTTATTTACTTCCGGAAGCGTCAACGAACATACATCTTGTCCTTGAATCTTTCTTCCCCACTCAAAACGGTATATTTACGTCTTTTCAAATTACAGTCGATCTTGGCGAAACTTGTTACGTTGCAATTTAAAGCTATGATTACACCCTAGACACAACATTCATTTACTGTACTTGACAAATTCCAATTACCCGCTGAATGGTGTCACACAAACAGCGTTTTCAACAGTGGTCAAAACAGAAAATTGTATTTTAGTCTAAATCGTAAACATTTATAGTTGAACTGTAACTTTCATTCAACTTTAGCTTCCGTGCTGCTCGCCATGTCGGCGACCGGCTATTCATGAATGGACAAAGTGGCGTCATGAACAATGCCGACCACATCCAAGTTTGCACCTACTGTTATTGTTCCATTAGCTAAGTACAAAATAAAGAATGAAGTCTGTCGCATGATTTGTAGATGAAATCATGTGATAAGGGACCCTGCTAGTAGAACAATGGATTGCGGTAAAATGGGGGGTAGTGGAGTAGGCAACCCGGAAATGGATTTGGAATTGGGTCTTGGTCGTTTTAAAGTTTCATAATGGAGAAATCCTTAAGTTACAAACTAAAAATAGTGTTTTTGATTTGTATAATTGCAACCACCAAAAACCAGAAAATTTTTATTGCCGTCAAAAGGTTGAAAATGGCCACTTTTTTTAACTTTTGAGGTTGTAGTTTGTTTTTTTTTCGCTTGGTGGTCAAATCTGAAGCTTTGAAATGACAGTAAGCCATGGCTTTGACGTCAAATGCATGGAAATTTCAAGTTTATTGTTCGTGTTTTCCGAACACTGCAACAAAATTAGAACTACGATACTTGTTTTCTTGAACGCATGAATGTATAGTTTAAGTTACCACAACATATGCATGTTTCAATGGCTCCAAGAACATGGAAAACAGCCTGGTATTAGTTAATTATCAAAACAGTAACAACTTTGCTAATGTAATATGCAAAATTACACTTATCCAAGTTGTATCTACCAAAATACGACAGAATTTTCAATGAGTCAACAGCTGTGATGTCTGTCACACTTACTATGCTGATAAATGTATACAGTTAAGTTGTTCCAGACTAGCCCTACAGTTATCACCAAGTTTTGGCGTTTGAAAATGATAAAAGTGACGGTTTTCATGACAGTACCCCCAAAAATACTATTCTGTGTCACCAAAAACATGTACATTCTCAAAATTACCACTTTGTTTGTGTCCAATGTACAAGTTCCAGCATTTTATCTGTAGTTTGTCTTCTCTGCCTGCATCACAAAAGCGTCATGATCCCTAACAGCTGGCCAATGGCTGCAAAATTACGTAGAACAACTACGATGCCAACTCTGCGGGGGCAAACTAATCCGGATGTGCCCTCTTTCAACGCGGCAGTGATCGGGTCCATCCTTTATGAATGAATGAATGGAATTAACCTTTTTGGAAGAATTGTGACCTGTGATGCGCATTGTTTTGATCAGTGCAATACTAATCAAGGGTGAAATCAAAGTTCGAACTGCACCAGTTTTGCATCCGACGAAAGTAAAGTGTGCAATATCTAAAATTGTAAACTGTGCCTTGCGGTCATTGATCAGCAACTGCATTTCTTGCCAGAATTCAAGTTTTTCCAAGTTAAGTTCACGAATTCACCACTTTTATGGAAACATTTTCTGCAGTTCAAAGTTGAAAACCGTTTACTTTCGATCTTCACGGGGAAAAGCACTGATTTATGGGTTTAGAGTAAGGGTTTTGAAACACCGACATGTTTTCGAGAAACATGTTTCATTCATTCAATGTTTTTCAGTGCGCAATGCTACTTTGATCACTGCGATCATGTGTGCAGGCGTCGAAAATGCGTAAAAACCGAGATGGTATCAGACGACACGCCTTGGGCTCATAAAAGGCGCAACCGAATGGGAATGGGATTGCGAGGCTTCCGAACGATGTTTGCCATGGGTTTTTGACGTTTTGGATGATATGGGGCGCAGTTGCTTCTGTCTGAAACCATTGGAAACCCTTATTTTATGGGTTTTGAAGGCTATTATGAATTGTGATTTTTGGTTTGCTGCTTTTGCTTTCATTTTTTGGCAATTGTTTGATTACTGTAATTCTTGACAATGAAACAGATTCATACTCATAAAAAACACCACTCCCGGGCTGGGCATTAAAACTGCGAAACCCATGCATGCCCTTAGGGGGGTAAAACTGAAACCACCCCCAAAAAAATACTGAAATACCCCCAAAAAATGGCGCCCCC